>JAVJIF010033361.1:0-156579 GCA_038442645.1 Agave tequilana | reverse complement strand
TTTTTTTTATAAAGTTAGGGAGTGGGAAACAAAACCAATGGTAAACTAAATATCAATTGAAAATTGAAATGTGAGTTTTCTCCCCCTTTATGAAATACCAACTAAACATATGCTTAAGCTAGAAATAGATACCAGTTGAAAAACTAAGTCAATTGAAATAATGTTAAAGCTCAAGCTTAGCATAAGCAAGATAATGATAATGCTTGTATAAAGATACATTGAAAATTGAATCAATTGAAAATGATGTCATTAAAAAAATCAAGCTTATCATAAACAAAATTTGTGATATTCTTGAAGCACAAATAAATCATCTATATATGTATGAAAGAAATAGATACAATTGAAATTGATACTATATGAAGTGTAAGCATACATATATAAAACAAAACATATATGAGTATACAAAAGGATGTCAAGATTGATACCAATTGAAAGAATTCAATGATACCAATTGAAACAACAATAAGATCAAGTGTATATCTCATATCAACTACCACCAATCATGTGCAAGTTTAAAATGATTTTCATTATAAAGCATACATGAACATGATCTCCCATCCAACCACCTTTGATGGTAGGAGTTTTCAAAAATAGATTGGAAATATAGTTTGTTGAAAATCTCTACCTCATGAAGAATATCACAATTAGTTATATGAATCAACTAATACGAAATTCTTCAATAAATCAAAATATATTTCATGAAGGACAGGTAAATCACATGATCATCAACACTCAAAATCCATAAAGCCCTCTAATACTCATGAAAACAAGGTCATGAGAAAACTAATAAGGTGAGTGTATAGGATATATGTGAAACACGTATCATGAAAATGGACAATCAAGGCAATATGAAATTCCTTTAAAACATTACACATGATAAATTAAATACTTTTACCAAAAGAAATTCCAAAAACATGAAACCTATCTAAGATGTGAAATCACCTATTGAAATCATCTTAAAACATGATATTCATCATAAATGTGAAATCACCTAAAAACATGAAAATCATCAAACATGATTTAAACTTCAAGGCATATGTATGTCATGTACAAAACTAAAGTATACATACATATCCTAAACACAATGAGTCCACAAAAGTATGTGCATGAAGGCACGTGGCTCAAGGATGTACATGTATACTCAATAGTTTAGACAAGATAGAATATACATGAAGTTAAAGCAAAATATGATGAATACAAGTCAAATGCAAGAATCATCAAAACTAGACTATACTAGTACATCAAGTGAATACAAATGAGCGTTTAAGCACAATCATATATAAAGGTCTATTTGTAGCTCACTAGTTGTACAAGTATAATCCTAGTCTTAATGAAAACTATCATTCAAGCAAGTAGTCAAAACATGAAGCATAAAACGGGTCAACAATCAACATGATCATGATAATCAAAAACATGAATTATTAAAACAAAAAATCATAGTCAACATATGATTAGCATGACAAAGACATGTGCATTAGAACTATGATCAACATGATAGCTAAACATAAAGAGAACACAAAATAAGGGTCCATACTAAACATGGGTGATCTCATAAGCTAAACATGCATGTCAAGGGTCTAACAAACATGGCATATATCATACTAAAACATGAGTCATCAAAACAAATCATCATATAATCATAAACATCCAAATGGTCATAATGCAAATGTATGTGCATTAGATCTAGGGCATACATGTTAGTTCTAAATAAGGTGAGAACACTAAATATAGATCCATATGAAACATGGGTGCTCAAGTAACTAAACATGTATAACACTAATCTAACTAACATAGCATAAGCATAATGAACAATGAAACAAAACATGCTATGAATAGATGAACATGGAAAGTATACAAATAAAGATGGGAGTTAGAGAATGATACCAAAAACCGATGAAGGTGCATCTCTAGTTCTCCAAAACATGGTGGTCCTCTCCACCTAATTTCCTTGAGAGTGAAGCATCCAATGGTTCTCCTTTTAGCTTAGAATGCATCCACCTCAAGGCACCAATACCCTCACGTGACGCGAGAGCTCCCACCTACATCAAAAGTCAAAGAGGTGGATCTTGGTACCCATTTCTTTGTGGGTCCACGGGGGTTAGTATCTTTTCTAACCCAAACATAATTAGTTGCTAAATTTTCATGATAAATGCGATCATAACAAAATCTAGCAAGGTGGCCTTTTCGACCACAATGTGTACATGTGTACACGTGAGCATACATATGATGGTGGTGATCATGAAAAGCATGTGTATGCCTAGATGGGTGTGCATGCAAGGTTGGAACTTGTTTCTTGCGAATCAAGGTTTCCAATCATGTGTGATTTATGGCACAATGGCTTAAAGTGGAGCCCAAACTATCAACACTTTTCTTCAAAACAAGTATATCATTTTCAATGTTAGAAGATAAAGTGGAGCATGCAATAGGTGTGCTAGACATGAAGCAACATTAGCATGGCAAACATCAATCTCTTTTTGCAAAGATTTATTTTTAATCAAAACCAAATCCAATTCTTAGTAATTGAATCAATATCATTTTTCAAAGTAAGATTTCTTTAAAAGTAAAATCCAATTTTGAAGATAAAATCTCATTGTGCTTTACAACATTATCACAATCATTTTGTTTTTTAAAAATCATTTTCCTTTAAAGCAAGTTCAAGTGAGATTTAAGTGAGTCACATTCACTTGCAATCTCTTCTTCTCTTGCAAAACCAATTCAAAATTAGAGCATAAATCCTTTATTCATTTTCAACACAAGATTATCTTCTTTCGACAAATCATGTTTTCCAACAAATTTCAAGCTTTGAGCAAGTTCCATATTTAAAGTTTGAACTCAAAACAACCATGGCAATAGGAACTAGAGCTATCATCAATATGAGAATCCGATTGTACCTCAAGGAGTTCTTCCCTTGGACCATGAGGCATTGCTCTTCGGACTTTTCTCTTTTAGATCTCCTCATCTTGTAATTATCCTTGGAAGCTCGGGAGACGTCAAGATGCTCCAAACTACAAAAGCCGAATCATAGTGATCAAAACGGGTAAAAGAAATTCATTTAAAGATGCTCTAAGTGCTCTAAGTGCTAATGCATTGGCCTTCTTATGCTTGCTACTATTGGGAGGGATTCTATGGTAATGGCTTGATAAACTAGATGACCTAGTGTTTTTAAATGCCTAGTCATGTCCACCTTCCAAGTATCAAGTCTAAAATGGTCAAACATAAGAGGGCTAGCCATGAGTGTAAACTAGTATGAGTGCAAATGAAAAATGCAAGTGAAGATTAGCAAACCAAGATCACTCCAAGGTGGTTAAACCTAAATATCAGGAGCACTAGCTCTGATACCAATTGAAAAGTCACCTAGAGGGGGGGTGAATAGGTGACAATGCTAATCTATGAACTAAATGCGGAATTTAAAAACTTAATGCAAATTACACTCAAGTGCTATCAACAAGTGATGCACACAACCAAGCCAAGCAAATATGAATGAGCAATGAAAATAAATGCAAGGCACAAAGTAAAGAGAGAGTAGAGAGAGCCAATGAGTCAAGCGCAAACAAAAGATATGTTATCGAGGTTCGAGCACCCAGCTCTACATCCCCGCCTTCGACACACGAAGGATTTCCACTAGCTCGTCCACCTAGGACCCTTTACAAGGAGTACCAAACACTCCTCTCTTTACAACCTCCTCCAACAATCACAACCTCCTCCTTGAGGCAAATATTCAAACCAATACAACAAACTCCCAATCACCAACCAATACAAGGATCACTCTCAACTAGAGGGATACAACCAAAGCACAAAGCTAAGAAAAGATTGGGTTACAACTTGGTGGTCACAACAACAACCACAAACAACTTCTTCTTCCACACAAATAACCATAGATATAGATAGTAGATTTTTAGCTCAAGTGTGGAGAAAACAAGGGATATGAAACCAGCAACTCAAAGAAAAACCTTGGGAAACAAATGAAATCAAGATATAAAAGTTCAAACAAAAGCTTTCCCAAAATCCTTTTCTTTAGTTTTCAAACCCTAATCAAAAACACAAAAGATTGTTCACTTTGAATCCAAAAACCTATTTTTGCAGCAAAAAACACCAGAGAGATAGAAAATTTTAGCCCAAAAATTCTTAGAGAAAAACTCTCTCAAATGGGGTATTTATAGGCAATTTAGAAAACTAGCCGTTTACAGAATATTTGCCAGATTTACCCTGCCGGTCGACCGGCCCGGTCGAGCCCAACGGTCAAATTCTGAACCGTTGTGGCTACCGGTCGACCGAGAATCCTGAGAGCCAACAGCTCTCCGTCGGTCGACCGGATACAGAGTCAGCCAGCGTGCACGTATCCGTGCACGTCGGTCGACCGGAACGGTCGACTGGTTTCTTTGGTGCGGTCGACCGTACCAGTCGACCGGCCAAGCCTGGCAGACAAAAATCAGGTCTGAAATCTGGGGAAAAATATTATAATAAATCCCACAAAATCTCTAAAATCCACAAAAATAGTTTTATCATTTTATATTGAAATACAAACTTTGTGTTAAAAATCCTAACACAAATTTCAAACATATTTGACTATTTTTGTGTCATAGAAATTTTGCCAAAAACCAAAAACCGTATTTTCTAAAACCTTGTATTTTGAATAGAAAATACACATTGTCTAAAACTTATCCATGATACAAAAATATGATATTTAAACACTTTGAAGCATATTGTATATGAATAGAAATTCAATATACAAGAAACATATATATATCATGATTTTTGTCATTAAGTCCAAAAATATGTTTTGTTGTAAATACCAAAACATAAAAAACATGGAATAGATTATCAAACAAAGTTTGTCTAAACAATTGAAGCATGCATGTATATAGAACAGATCTAATATACATAAACCATGTAAACTTGTTTTGATAAAAAATCTATCATGAAAACCAAGATCGGTTAAACCTAAAACCGAAAATCAAAACATGAAAGGTGTGTGTGTTGTGAACTTGAGCTTATCATACTATTCTAATCTTTACAATTAGGATCTAAACCAAACTAAACTATGGATACCTAAGTCTTCTTGTAGAGCGCAATCTCCAAGCTAGAGCGCAATCTCCAAGTCGGCTCGATCCAAAAACTCTTGATTCACCGAACAAGTGCAATGTATGATCTTTGATGCGCGGGCTCTTGAATCAACATGTGCAGGCTTCCAATTCATCTTGTTGAAGCTAAACACCAACTAATATCTTGATTAATAATCTGAAACTAAAATCACAAGATAATTAGTACACATAACTACATGAGTTAATCATCATCAAAACTAGAGTGAAAAGCCTTTGGGCCAACAGATAACACTTGCTTTTGCTTCCTATAAAGATTTCAAACTTTTTCAAATGGATATCAAAAGTGCATTTTTAAATGAGTTTATTGAAGAGGAGGTTTACCCCCCGGGTTAGTTGATCCTACACATCCGAATTTTATTTTCAAACTAGACAAAGCTTTAGATGGTTTAAAACAAGTTCCTAGAGCTTGGTATGAAAGACTTTCATCATTTCTTATTTCTAATGGTTTTGCTAAAGGAACAATAGATACCACTTTGTTTACTAAACATGTTGAAAATAATATTCTTATTGTTCAAATATATGTTGGTGATATTATATTTGGATCTACTAATGAAAAACTTTGTAAAGATTGTGAATCATGTATGAAGGAGGAATTTGAGATGTCTATGATGGGCGACTTAACTAATTCCTTGGACTCCAAATCAAGTAAAGGAGTGATGGATTTTTATAATCAAGCCAAGTATACGAAGGAACTCATCAAGAAATTTGGGCTTGAAAGGGCTAAGACAAGCAAAACTCCCATGGCTACCCTAACAAAACTTGACAAGGATGAACAAGATATAAATGTAAATATTAAACTCTATCGTAGTATGATTGGTAGTTTATTATATTTAATGGCTAGTAGGTCGAATATTATGTTTAGTGCTTGTCTATGTGCTAGATTTCAATCGTGTCCTAAAGAGTCTCATTTGATATCGGTAAAACGCATTATTAGATATCTTAAGGGCACCATTGGAATGGGTTTGTAGTATCCGAAGATAGGACAATTTTTCATGACGAGTTTTTCGGATGCTGACTATGCGGGTTGTAGAGTGGAGAGAAAGAGCACTAGTGGAACCTGTCAGTTTCTAGGAAATTGCCTTATTTCATGATCTTCCAAGAAGCAAAATTCTATAGCCCTCTCAACCGCTGAGGTGGAGTATGTTGCAGTCGGGGCTTGTTGTGCTCAAGTCCTTTGGATGAAACATACTCTCCTTGACTATGATTTGCATAATGAGCATATTAAAAATTTTTGTGATAATACTAGTACTATTTGAAATCACCTAGAGGGGGGGTGAATAGGTGATATAGCTAATCTGTGAACTAAATGCGGAATATGAAAACTTAATGCAATTCACACTCAAGTGCTATCAACAAGTGATGCACACAACCAAGCCAAGCAAATATGAATGAGCAATATAAATGATGCAAGGCACAAAGTAAAGAGAGAGTTAGAGAGAGTCAATGGATCAAGCGCAAACAACAAGATATGTTCCGAGGTTCGAGCACCCAGCTCTACATCCCCGCCTTCGACACACGAAGGATTTCCAATCCACTAGCTTGTCCACAAAGGACTCCCACAAAGGGAACCTCCACCGAGGATTTGGGGCAATCACAATTATAAGGAGTACCCAACTCCTCCCTTACAAACCACAACCTCTTCTTGAGGCAAACTTCAAACCAACAACAACCTCCTCCTTGAGGCAAGCTCAACCCAATACAAAGATCACCTCACAACCTTGAGGGATACAACCAATAGCAAATCTTCCTCAACACAATGATGGAAAGGCACAAAGCCAAGCTAAATAGGGTTTACAACTTAGTGGTTTCAAACAACAACCACAAAACAATCTCTTTTTCCCACACAAAATCCTATAGAGAAGATAGTAGATTTTAGCTCAAGTGTGGAGAAAACCAAGGGATTTGAAACCAGCAACTCAAAGAAAATCTTTGGGAAATAAATGAAACCAAGATAGAGAAGTTCAATTCAAAAGCTTTTCCCAAAACCCTTTTTTTTGATTTTTCAAACCCTAAAAAAAACACCAAAAAGATTGTTCGATTTGAATCCAAAAACCTATTTTGATTGCAGCAAAAACACCTGAGAGAATGAAAATTTTAGCCCAAAAATTCTTAGAGAAAAACTCTCTCAAATGGGGTATTTATAGGCAAATTTGGAAAATAGCCGTTGGCAGCAGAACTGCCAGAAATACCCTGCCGGTCGACCGCACGGTCGACCGTCCAACGGTCAAAATACAGCCGTTTCACAGCTGCCGGTCGACCTGGCGGTCGACCCAAACAAACAGAGACCAATCTGCTTACAGTCGGTCGACCGTCTACAGAAACAGCCGACGTGCACGGTTTCGTGCACGTCCGGTCGACCGGCCGGTCGACCGTAGGCTTGGCACGGTCGACCGGACTTGTCGACCGGCCCAGCCTGGCTGTTCAACAAAATAGTCAGATTGGAGCACATTTTTCAGGCTGAAAACGTTCGAATTCATAAAACGGTATATGGGAATATTTTGTAGATCTTTAAGTTATCTTTTTAATGCAACTGAAATCAACTCAATATCAGTTTGGATGCGAAAGTTATCAATAAAACACTGACAGGTGTCAAAACAGAAACTGTAAGCTATTTTCAGAACAAGAACAGATTTCAACTAAATATTTGACAACTTTAAAATTAGAATCTGAAAATGGTTTAAATAAGAAATTTAGATTTGAAATTTATCTTTGAAATGCAAGTTAAATCATGTTATTTGAGTATAAAAATAAAACGTTATGATAATAACTATAGAAGGGTGTCAAGCAGATCAGTAGAACTAAAACTGGTTCAAATCCAAAACCCGATATATGTATTTGAAATCCAAAACCGATTCAATCAAAAATCAAACATATTGAATTTATGAGTGTGTATTGTGTACTTGAGCATATCATACTATTCTAATCTTTACAATTTGGGATCTAAATACAAAACTAAAACTATGGATACCGAAGTCTTCTTGTAGAGCGCAATCTCCAAGCCGACTCGATCCAAAACTCCTTGATTCACCAAGCTTGACTCCAATGAGTGCTAGATATCATCTTTGTTGCTCGGGCTTTTGAATCAACATGTGAAAGATGTGTGGAAGCTTTCACCAACTAATATCTTGTTAAATATCTGAAACTTAAACATTGCAAGATTATTAGTACACATAACTACATGAGTTAATCATCATCAAAACTAGAGTGGAAGGCCTTGGGCCAACAATCTCCCCCTTTTTGATGATGAAAAAACTCATGGAGTTATATATGTATGGATTAAAGTAAAGCTTCAAAGAAGCTCCCCCTTAACTCAAGCATAACAATAAAACATATAAGATATGCAATGAATGTTCTTAAACACATATAAACATGTTCTTGATACTAATAAAACAAATGCTCTTGATACCATTAAATAAACAAATGCTCTTTGATACCAATAAAATAAAACAAATAAATTATCAAACCATGCTCTTGTTACCAAAAACTCTTGATACTAAAACATGCTCTTGATACCAATGAAAATAAAAACTTAAAACAAATAAAAGCTCAAAACATGCTCTTGATACCAATGAAAATAAAACAACAATAAAACAGAAAACTTATGCATAAATCATGCATATGAACTCCAAAATTCTTCTCCAAACTAAATCATGCATATTAATTTCCAAATTCTTCTCCCCCTTTTTGTCAATCATCAACAAAGGGGTAAAAACAAGCATGATAGAAACAAAGTTTTCTCCCCTAAAATGTTTGAAACAAGGAACCAATAAACTATTCTAAGGGGTGAAATCAAAACCAATATGATACCAATTAAAACATATAACTATGAAGGTCATTATGATATCAAATGAAAATAACAAAATTTAGGTAATGCCAAATTCAATTGAAATTAAACAATTGAAATCTAAACAAGGCATTGAAATAAAAAAAAACAACATTTTATATCAAAAAGAAACATATGTAGAGTAAACTAGATACCAATTCACATGATACCAATTGAAAATAAAACATATTGAAAATGAAACACATGATACCAATGGATAATAAAAACAAATTGATACCACTTTTGAGTAAACAACAAGCTTCTTGATACCAAATGAAAATATTTGTTACCAATTGAAAAATGAAATACTAGATATCTTCCTCTTTATGAAATACCAAACAAAAATATGCGTATGCTTGAGATAAGATACCAATTTGAAAATTAAATCAATTGAAGCAAAGCATAAACAAGGTTTTGTGCATAAAAATATAGGGATATAGTAAGCACAAATAAATCTTCTATATATGTATGTAAAAGATAGATATCAATGAAATTGATACTATATGAAGTGCAAGCATACATACATAAAACACAAACTATATGAGTATACAAAAAGATGTCATATTGATACCAATTGAAAGGATTCAATGATACCAATTGAAACAACAATAAGATCAAGTGTATGACTCATATCAACTACCACCCATTTCATGATCAAGTTTAAAATAATTTACACTATTAAGCATACATGAGCATGATCTCCCATCCAACCGCCCATGAATGGTAGGGGTTTTCAAAAATAGATTTGGAATTATAGTTTGTTTGAAAAACTCTACCAAATTGAAGAATACGAACTAGTTATATGAAAATTTGAAAACTAGCACGTAATCCTCCAAGTGAGGAATAACAAAAATGTTTTTCATGAAAACACATGTAAATCACATGACATTAAAACACTCAAAATCCATATAGCACAAATTGTACTCATGAAAACTAAATCACGAGAAAACATTAAATAGGGTGAGTGTACAAGTGTTGTGTGAAACATATCATCATGAAAATGGACAATCAAGCTCGATTGAAATTCCTTTAAAATATGAACACTTGAAAAACTAAATCTTCATTACTAAAGGAAATTTCCTCAATGACACGAAAATCATCATAACAAATTAAACTCCAAGGCATATGTATGTTTTGATAAAAACAAAAGTATACATACATATCCCTAAACACAATTGAGTCCAAATATAGATTTGCATGAAAAGCAATGACTCAAGGGGCATACATGTATATCTTAAGGTTTAACAAAATAGACATATACATGAAGTGAAAACACTTAATCATAGAAAACACATCAAAAATAGGAATACATGTTTGAATGCATGAATCATCAAAACTAGACTATACTAGAATATCTAATGGGTACAAATAAGCATCCAAGCACAAACATATATAAAGGTTTATTTGTGGCCCATTCTATGTACAAGTATAAATCCTAGTTTAATGAAAACTAACCTCTAAGCATATATCCAAATCATTAAGCATAAAATGAGTCATAAATCAACAATATTCTAAAAATGATCATTATGTAAATCCATATGCTATAAGAATCAAGATATACATATATCAAAACAATTGTGAAAACACAAAATATGGGTTCATCTAAACAATGGTGATTTCAAATTGCAATACATGTATAGCAATAAACATACTAGTCAAAACATGAATCATTAAAACGAAAGTTATCGAAAATCATATGATCATTATGCAAATGCATGTGCATTAGATCTAGAGCATACATGTTAGTATAAACAAGGTGAGACACTAAATATAGATCCATATGAAACATGGGTGCTCAAGTAGCTAAACATGTACAACCTTAATCTAATGAACATGGCACAAAGCATAATGAACAACAAAACACAACATGCTATAAAAGATGAACCTAGAAAGCATGTAAACACTAAATGAGTAAGGGATTGTTACCAAAACCGAAGAGGCAACTTTCCATGTCTCCAAAACCCGGTGGTTCTCCCACCAATTGTCCTTGAGAGTGAAGCATCCAAATGGTTCTCTTTTAAGCTTAGAATGCATCCACTTCAAGGCACCAATGCCCTCAAGTGATGCGAGAGCTCCCACCTACATCAAAAGTTAAAGCGGTGGTTTTTGGTACCCATTTTCTTGTGGGTCCACGGGGGTTAATATCTTTTCTCACCCAAACATAATTAGTTGCTAAATTTTCATTATAAATACGATCATAACAAAATCTAGCAAGGTGGCCTTTACGACCACAATGTGTACACGTGAGCATACATATGATGATGGTGATCATGAAAAGCATGTGTATGCCTAGATGGGTGTGCTTGCAAGGTTTGAACTTGTTTCTTGCGAACCAAGGTTTCCAAACGTGAGTGATTCATGACACAATGGCTCAAAGTGGAGCCCAAACTATCAACACTTTCTTCAAGACAATTATATCCTTTTCAATGCTAGAAGATAAAGTGGAACATGCAATAGGTGTGCTAGAACAAGAAGCTACACTAGCATGGCAAACATCAATCTCTTTTTGCAAGGATTTATTTTTAATCAAAACCAAATCCAATTCTTTTGTAATTGCATCAATATCATTTTTCAAAGTGAGATTTTCTTTAAAAGTAAAATCCAATTTGAAGATAAGATCTCATTGTGCTTTACAACATCATCACAATCATTTTTATTTTCAAAAATTCATTTTCCTTTAAAGCAAGTTCGAGTTGAGATTTAAGTGAGTCACGTTCACTTGCAATCTCTTCCTTCTCTTGCAACATCAATTTAAAATTAGAGCATAAATCCTTTAATTCATTTTTCAAAACAAGATTATCATCTTTCAACAAATCATGTTTTTCTAACAAATTTTCAAGCTTTTGAACAAGTTCCATATTTAAGGTTTGAACTTCAAAACATCCATGACAATATGAACTAGAGCTATCATCTATTTGAGAATCCGATTGTACCTCAAGTGAGTTCTTCCCTTGGATCATGAGGCATTACTCTTCGGACTTTTCTCTCTTAGATCTCCTCATCTTGTTGATAATCCTTGGAAGCTCGGGAGAAGTCAAGATGCTCCAAACTGCAAAAGCCGAATCATAATGATCAAAAACGGGTAAAAGAGATTCATTAAGAGATGCTCTAAGTGCTCTAAGTGCTAATGCATTGGCCTTCTTATGCTTGCTACTATTTGGGAGGGATTCTATGGTAATGGCTTGATAAACAAGATGTCCTAGGTCTTTTAAATGTTTAGTCATATTAGCCTTCCAAGCATCAAGTCTAAAATGATCAAACATAGGAGGGCTAGCCATAAGTGCAAACTAAATGTGTGCAAATGAAAATGCAAATGAAGATTAGCAAACCAAGATCACTCCTAGGTGGTTAAACCTAAATATCAGGAGCACTAGCTCTGATACCAATTGAAATCACCTAGAGGGGGAGTGAATAGGTGATATAGCTAATCTGTGAACTAAATGCGGAATATGAAAACTTAATGTAATTCACACTCAAGTGCTATCAACAAGTGATGCACACAACCAAGCCAAGCAAATATGAATGAGCAATATAAATAGATGCAAGGCATAAAGTAAAGAGAGAGTTAGAGAGAGTCAATGGATCAAGCGCAAACAACAAGATATGTTTTGAGGTTCGAGCACCCAGCTCTACATCCCCGCCTTCGACACACGAAGGATTTCCAATCCACTAGCTTGTCCACAAAGGACTCCCACAAAGGGAACCTCCACCGAGGATTTGGGGCAATCACAATTACAAGGAGTATCCAACTCCTCCCTTACAAACCACAACCTCCTCTTGAGGCAAACTTCAAACCAACAACAACCTCCTCCTTGAGGCAAGCTCAACCCAATACAAAGATCACCTCACAACCTTGAGGGATACAACCCAATAGCAAATCTTCCTCAACACAATGAGGGAAAGGCACAAAGCCAAGCTAAATAGGGTTTACAACTTAGTGGTTTCAAACAACAACCACAAAACAATCTCTTTTTCCCACACAAAATCCTATAGAGAAGATAGTAGATTTTAGCTCAAGTGTGGAGAAAACCAAGGAATTTGAAACCAGCAACTCAAAGAAAATCTTTGGGAAATAAATGAACCAAGATAGAGAAGTTCAATTCAAAAGCTTTTTCCAAAACCCTTTTCTTTGATTTTTCAAACCCTAAAGAAAACACCAAAAAGATTGTTCGATTTAAATCCAAAAACTTATTTTGATTGCAGCAAAAACACCTGAGAGAATGAAAATTTTAGCCCAAAAATTCTTAGAGAAAAACTCTCAAATGGGTTATTTATAGGCAAATCTGGAAAATAGCCGTTGGCAGCAGAACTGCCAGAAATACCCTGCCGGTCGACCGCACGGTCGACCGTCCAACGGTCAAAATACAGTCGTTTCACAGCTGCCGGTCGACCTGGCGGTCGACCCAAACAAACAGAGACCAATCTGCTTACAGTCGGTCGACCGCACGGTCGACCGTCTACAGAAACAGCCGACGTGCACGGTTTCGTGCACGTCCGGTCGACCGGCCGGTCGACCGTAGGCTTGGCACGGTCGACCGGACTTGTCGACCGGCCCAGCCTGGGTGTTCAACAAAATAGGTCAGATTGGAGCACATTGTTCAGGCTGAAAACGTTCGAATTCATAAAAAGGTATATAGGAATAATTTGTAGATCTTTAAGTTATCTTTTTAATGCAACTCAAATCAATTCAATATCAGTTTGGATGCGAAAGTTATCAATAAAACACTGACAGGTGTCAAAACAGAAACTGTAAGCTATTTTCAGAACAAGAACAGATTTCAACCAAATATTTGACAACTTTAAAATTAGAATCTGAAAATTGTTATTAAATAAGAAATTTAGATCTGAAAGTTATCTTTGAAATGCAAGTTAAATCATGTTATTTGAATATAAAAATGAAAAGTTATGATAATAAATATAGAAGGGTGTCAAGCAGATCAGTAGAACTAAAACTGGTTCAAATCCAAACCCGATATATGTATTTGAAATCCAAAACCGATTCCATCAAAAACCAAACATATTGAATTTATGTGTGTGTATTGTGTACTTGAGCATATCATACTATTCTAATCTTTACAATTTTGGATCTAAACACAAAACTAAAACTATGGATACCTAAGTCTTCTTGTAGAGCGCAATCTCCAAGCCGACTCGATCCAAAACTCCTTGATTCACCAAGCTTGACTCCAATGAGTGCTAGATATCATCTTTGTTGCTCGGGCTTTTGAATCAACATGTGAAAGATGTGTGGAAGCTTTCACCAACTAATATCTTGTTAAATATCTGAAACTTAAACATTGCAAGATTATTAATACACATAACTACATGAGTTAATCATCATCAAAACTAGAGTGGAAGGCCTTTGGGCCAACAATCTCCCCCTTTTTGATGATGACAAAACTCATGGAGTTATATATGCATGGATTAAAGTAAAGCTTCAAAGAAGCTCCCCCTTAACTCATGCATAACAATAAAACATATAAGATATGTAATGAATGTTCTTAAACACATATAAACATGTTCTTGATACTAATAAAACAAATGCTCTTGATACCAATTAAATAAACAAAGGCTCTTTGATACCAATAAATTAAAACAAATAAATTATCAAACCATGCTCTTGTTACCAAAAACTCTTGATACTAAAACATGCTCTTGATACCAATGAAAATAAAAACTTAAAACAAATAAAAGCTCAAAACATGCTCTTGATACCAATGAAAATAAAACAACCAATAAAACAGAAAACTTATGCATAAATCATGCATATGAACTCCAAAATTCTTCTCCAAACTAAATCATGCATATTAATTTCCAAATTTCTCCCCCTTTTTGTCAATCATCAATAAAGGGGTAAAAACAAGCATGATAGAAACAAAGTTTTCTCCCCCAAAATGTTTGAAACAAGGAACCAATAAACTATTCTAAGGGGTGAAATCAAAACCAATATGATACCAATTAAAACATATAACTATGAAGGTCATTATGATATCAAATGAAAATAATAAAATTTAGGTAATGCCAAATTCAATTTGAAATTAAACAATTGAAATCTAAACAAGGCATTGAAATAAAAAAAAACAACATTTTATATCAAAAAGAAACATATGTAGAGTAAACTAGATACCAATTCACATGATACCAATTGAAAATAAAACATATTGAAAATGAAACACATGATACCAATGGATAATAAAAACAAATTGATACCAATTTTGAGTAAACAACAAGCTTCTTGATACCAAATGAAAATATTTTTTACCAATTGTAAAATGAAATACTAGATATCTTCCTCTTTATGAAATACCAAACAAAAATATGCGTATGCTTGAGATAAGATACCAATTTGAAAATTAAATCAATTGAAGCAAAGCATAAACAAGGTTTTGTGCTTAAAAATATAGGGATATAGTAAGCACAAATAAATCTTCTATATATGTATGTAAAAGATAGATATCAATTGAAATTGATACTATATGAAGTGCAAGCATACATACATAAAACACAAACATATATGAGTATACAAAAAGATGTCATATTGATACCAATTGAAAGGATTCAATGATACCAATTGAAACAACAATAAGATCAAGTGTATGACTCATATCAACTACCACCCATTTCATGATCAAGTTTAAAATGATTTACACTATTAAGCATACATGAGCATGATCTCCCATCCAACCGCCCATGAATGGTAGGGGTTTTCAAAAATAGATTTGGAATTATAGTTTGTTTGAAAAACTCTACCAAATTGAAGAATACGAACTAGTTATATGAAAATTTGAAAAATAGCACGTAATCCTTCAAGTGAGGAATAACAAAAATGTTTTTCATGAAAACACATGTAAATCACATGACATTAATGAAATCACCTAGAGGGGGGGGTGAATAGGTGATATAGCTAATCTGTGAACTAAGTGCGGAATATGAAAACTTAATGCAATTCACACTCAAGTGCTATCAACAAGTGATGCACACAACCAAGCCAAGCAAATATGAATGAGCAATATAAATAGATGCAAGGCACAAAGTAAAGAGAGAGTTAGAGAGAGTCAATGGATCAAGCGCAAACAATAAGATATGTTCCGAGGTTCGAGCACCCAGCTCTACATCCCCGCCTTGGACACACGAAGGATTTCCAATCCACTAGCTTGTCCACAAAGGACTCCCATAAAGGGAACCTCCACCGAGGATTTGGGGCAATCACAATTACAAGGAGTACCCAACTCCTCCCTTACAAACCACAACCTCCTCTTGAGGCAAACTTCAAACCAACAACAACCTCCTCCTTGAGGCAAGCTCAACCCAATACAAAGATCACCTCACAACCTTGAGGGATACAACCCAATAGCAAATCTTCCTCAACACAATGAGGGAAAGGCACAAAGCCAAGCTAAATAGGGTTTACAACTTAGTGGTTTCAAACAACAATCACAAAACAATCTCTTTTTTCCACACAAAATCCTATAGAGAAGATAGTAGATTTTAGCTCAAGTGTGGAGAAAACCAAGGGATTTGAAACCAGCTACTCAAAGAAAATCTTTGGGAAATAAATGAAACCAAGATAGAGAAGTTCAATTCAAAAGCTTTTCTCAAAACCCTTTCTTTGATTTTTCAAACCTAAAGAAAACACCAAAAAGATTGTTCGATTTGAATCCAAAAACCTATTTTGATTGCAGCAAAAACACCTGAGAGAATGAAAATTTTAGCCCAAAATTCTTAGAGAAAAATTCTCTCAAATGGAGTATTTATAGGCAAATCTGGAAAATAGCTGTTGGCAGCAGAACTGCCAGAAATACCCTGCCGGTCGACCGCACGGTCGACCGTCCAACGGTCAAAATACAGCCGTTTCACAGCTGCCGGTCGACCGGGCGGTCGACCCAAACAAACAGAGACCAATCTGCTTACAGTCGGTCGACCGCACGGTCGACCGTCTACAGAAACAGCCGACGTGCACGGTTTCGTGCACGTCCGGTCGACCGGCCGGTCGACCGTAGGCTTGGCACGGTCGACCGGACTTGTCGACCGGCCCTGCCTGGCTGTTCAACAAAATAGGTCAGATTGGAGCACATTTTTCAGGCTGAAAACGTTCGAATTCATAAAAAGGTATATAGGAATAATTTGTAGATCTTTAAATTATCTTTTTAATGCAACTGAAATCAACTCAATATCAGTTTGGATGCGAAAGTTATCTTTAAAACACTGACAGGTATCAAAACAGAAACTGTAAGCTATTTTCGGAACAAGAACAGATTTCAACCAAATATTTGACAACTTTAAAATTAGAATCTGAAAATGGTTATTAAATAAGAAATTTAGATCTGAAAGAAATGCAAGTTAAATCATGTTATTTGAATATAAAAATAAAAAGTTATGATAATAACTATAGAAGGGTGTCAAGCAGATCAGTAGAACTAAAACTGGTTCAAATCCAAAACCCGATATATGTATTTGAAATCCAAAACGATTCAATCAAAACCAAACATATTGAATTTATGTGTGTATTGTGTACTTGAGCATATCATACTATTCTAATCTTTACAATTTGGGATCTAAACACAAAACTAAAACTATGAATACCTAAGTCTTCTTGTAGAGCGCCGTCTCCAAGTTGACTCGGTCCAAACCGTGATTCACCAAGCTTGACTCCAATGAGTGCTAGATGTCATCTTTGATGCTTAGGCTCTTGAATCACTTTGTGAAAGCTTCCAAACCATCTTGTTGAAGCTATCACCAACTAATATCTTGGCTAATGATCTGAAACTAAAACATCACAAGATTATTAGTACACATAACTACATGAGTTAATCATCATCAAAACTAGAGTCGAAGGCCTTTGGGCCAACAATCTCCCCCTTTTGATGATGACAAAACTCATGGAGTTATATATGCATGGATTAAAGTAAAGCTTCAAAGAAGCTCCCCCTTAACTCATGCATAAAGATAAACAAAAATAGAGATGCATATAAACAAGGTTCTTGACATAAAATGAATATGCATATGAAACATGCTCTTGATACTAATAAAACAAATGCTCTTGATACTAATTAAATAAACAAATGCTCTTTGATACCAATAAAATAAAACAAATAAATTATCAAACCATGCTCTTGTTACCAAAACTCTTGATACTAAAAACATGCTCTTGATACCAATGAAAATAAAACAACCAATAAAACAGAAAACTTATGCATAAATCATGCATATGAACTCCAAAATTCTTCTCCAAACTAAATCATGCATATTAATTTCCAAATTCTTCTCCTCCTTTTGTCAATCATCAACAAAGGGGTAAAAACAAGCATGATAGAAACAAAGTTTTCTCCCCCAAATGTTTGAAACAAGGAACCAATAAACTATTCTAAGGGGTGAAATCAAAACCAATATGATACCAATTAAAACATATAACTATGAAGGTCATTATGATATCAAATGAAAATAACAGAATTTAGGTAATGCCAAATTCAATTTGAAATTAAACAATTGAAATCTAAACAAGGCATTGAAATAAAAAAAAACAACATTTTATATCAAAAAGAAACATATGTAGAGTAAACTAGATACCAATTCACATGATACCAATTGAAAATAAAACATATTGAAAATGAAACACATGATACCAATGGATAATAAAGACAAATTGATACCAATTTTGAGTAAACAACAAGCTTCTTGATACCAAATGAAATATTTGTTACCAATTGAAAAATGAAATCTAGATATCTTCCTTTTATGAAATACCAAACAAAAATATGCGTATGCTTGAGATAAGATACCAATTTGAAAATTAAATCAATTGAAGCAAAGCATAAACAAGGTTTTGTGCTTAAAAATATAGGGATATAGTAAGCACAAATAAATCTTCTATATATGTATGTAAAAGATAGATATCAATTGAAATTGATACTATATGAAGTGCAAGCATACATACATAAAACACAAACATATATGAGTATACAAAAAGATGTCATATTGATACCAATTGAAAGGATTCAATGATACCAATTGAAACAACAATAAGATCAAGTGTATGACTCATATCAACTACCACCCATTTCATGATCAAGTTTAAAATGATTTACACTATTAAGCATACATGAGCATGATCTCCCATCCAACCGCCCATGAAAGGTAGGGGTTTTCAAAAATAGATTTGGAATTATAGTTTGTTTGAAAAACTCTACCAAATTGAAGAATACGAACTAGTTATATGAAAATTTGAAAACTAGCACGTAATCCTTCAAGTGAGGAATAACAAAAATGTTTTTCATGAAAACACATGTAAATCACATGACATTAAAAACACCAAAATCCATATAGCACAAATTGTACTCATGAAAACTAAATCACGAGAAAACATTAAATAGGGTGAGTGTACAAGTGTTGTGTGAAACATATCATCATGAAAATGGACAATCAAGCTCGATTGAAATTCCTTTAAAATATGAACACTTGAAAAACTAAATCTTCATTACTAAAGGAAATTTCCTCAATGACACGAAAATCATCATAACAAATTAAACTCCAAGGCATATGCATGTTTTGACAAAACAAAAGTATACATACATATCCCTAAACACAATTGAGTCCAAAATATAGATTTGCATGAAAAGCAAATGACTCAAGGGCATACATGTATATCTTAAGGTTTGGCAAATAGACATATACATGAAGTGAAAACACTTAATCATAGAAAACACATCAAAAATAGGAATACATGTTTGAATGCATGAATCATCAAAACTAGACTATACTAGAACATCTAATGGGTACAAATAGGCATCCAAGCACAAAACATATATAAATGTTTATTTGTGGCCCATTCTATGTACAAGTATAAATCCTAGTTTTAATGAAAACTATCATCTAAGCATATATCCAAATCATTAAGCATAAAACGAGTCATAAATCAACAATATTCTAAAAATGATCATTATGTAAATCCATATGCTATAAGAATCAAGATATACATAATATCAAAACAATTGTGAAAACACAAAATATGGGTTCATCTAAACAATGGTGATTTCAAATTGCAATACATGTATAGCAATAAACATACTAGTCAAAACATGAATCATTAAACGAAAGTTATAGAACATCATATGATCATATGCAAATGCATGTGCATTAGATCTAGAGCATACATGTTAGTCTAAACAAGGTGAGACACTAAATATAGATCCATATGAAGCATGGGTGCTCAAGTAGCTAAACATGTACAACCTTAATCTAATGAACATGGCACAAAGCATAATGAACAACAAAACACAACATGCTATAAAAGATGACCTAGAAAGCATGTAAACACTAAATGGAGTAAGGGATTGTTACCAAAACCGAAGAGGCAACTTTCCATGTCTCCAAAACCCGGTGGTCGTCCCACCAATTCTCCTTGAGAGTGAAGCATCCAAATGGTTCTCTTTTAAGCTTAGAATGCATCTACCTCAAGGCACCATTGCCCTCAAGTGATGCGAGAGCTCCCACCTACATCAAAAGTTAAAGCGGTGATTTTTGATACCCATTTTCTTGTGGGTCCACGGGGGTAATATCTTTTCTCACCCAACATAATTAGTTGCTAAATTTTCATTATAAATACGATCATAACAAAATCTAGCAAGGTGGCCTTTACGACCACAATGTGTACATGTGTACACGTGAGCATACATATGATGATGGTGATCATGAAAAGCATGTGTATGCCTAGATGGGTGTGCATGCAAGGTTTGAACTTGTTTCTTGCGAACCAAGGTTTCTAAACGTGAGTGATTCATGACACAATGGCTCAAAGTGGAGCCCAAACTATCAACACTTTTCTTCAAGACAATTATATCCTTTTCAATACTAGAAGATAAAGTAGAACATGCAATAGGTGTGCTAGAACAAGAAGCTACACTAGCATGGCAAACATCAATCTCTTTTTGCAAGGATTTATTTTTAATCAAAATCAAATCCAATTCTTTTGTAATTGCATCAATATCATTTTTCAAAGTGAGATTTTCTTAAAAGTAAAATCCAATTTGAAGATAAGATCTCATTGTGCTTTACAACATCATCACAATCATTTTTGTTTTTCAAAATTCATTTTCCTTTAAAGCAAGTTCGAGTTGAGATTTAAGTGAGTCACGTTCACTAGCAATCTCTTCCTCTTGCAACATCAATTCAAAATTAGAGCATAAATCCTTTAATTCATTTTTCAAAAAAAGATTATCATCTTTCAACAAATCATGTTTTTCTAACAAATTTTAAAGCTTTTGAACAAGTTTCATATTTAAGGTTTGAACTTCAAACATCCATGACAATATGAACTAGAGCTATCATCTATTTGAGAATCCGATTGTACCTCAAGGGAGTTCTTCCCTTGGACCATGAGGCATTGCTCTTCGGACTTTTCTCTCTTAGATCTCCTCATCTTGTTGATAATCCTTGGAAGCTCGGGAGAAGTCAAGATGCTCCAAACTGCAAAAGCCGAATCATAATGATCAAAAACGGGTAAAAGAGATTCATTAAGAGATGCTCTAAGTGCCCTAAGTGCTAATGCATTGGCCTTCTTATGCTTGCTACTATTTGGGAGGGATTCTATGGTAATGGCTTGATAAACAAGATGTCCTAGGTCTTTTAAATGTTTACTCATATTAACCTTCCATGTATCAAGTCTAAAATGGTCAAACATAGGAGGGCTAGCCATAAGTGCAACAATATGTGTGCAAATGAAATATGCAAATGAAGATTAGCAAACCAAGATCACTCCTAGGCGGTTAAACCTAAATATCAGGAGCACTAGCTCTGATACCAATTGAAATCACCTAGAGGGGGGGGTGAATAGGTGATATAGCTAATCTGTGAACTAAATGCGGAATATGAAAACTTAATGCAATTCACACTCAAGTGCTATCAACAAGTGATGCACACAACCAAGCCAAGCAAATATGAATGAGCAATATAAATAGATGCAAGGCACAAAGTAAAGAGAGAGTTAGAGAGAGTCAATGGATCAAGCGCAAACAACAAGATATGTTCCGAGGTTCGAGCACCCAGCTCTACATCCCCGCCTTCGACACACGAAGGATTCCAATCCACTAGCTTGTCCACAAAGGACTCCCACAAAGGGAACCTCCACCGAGGATTTGGGGCAATCACAATTACAAGGAGTACCCAACTCCTCCCTTACAAACCACAACCTCTTGAGGAAAACTTCAAACCAACAACAACCTCCTCCTTGAGGCAAGCTCAACCCAATACAAAGATCACCTCACAATCTTGAGGGATACAACCCAATAGCAAATCTTCCTCAACACAATGAGGGAAAGGCACAAAGCCAAGCTAAATAGGGTTTACAACTTAGTGGTTTCAAACAACAACCACAAAACAATCTCTTTTTCCCACACAAAATCCTATAGAGAAGATAGTAGATTTTAGCTCAAGTGTGGAGAAAACCAGGGATTTGAAACCAGCTACTCAAAGAAAATCTTTGGAAAATAAATGAAACCAAGATAGAGAAGTTCAATTCAAAAGCTTTTCCCGAAACCCTTTTCTTTGATTTTTCAAACCCTAAAGAAAACACCAAAAAGATTGTTCGATTTGAATCCAAAAACCTATTTTGATTGCAGCAAAAAACACTGAGAGAATGAAAATTTTAGCCCAAAAATTCTTAGAGAAAAACTCTCTCAAATGGGGTATATATAGGCAAATATGGAAAATAGCCGTTGGCAGCAGAACTGCCAGAAATACCCTACCGGTCGACCGCACGGTCGACCGTCCAACGGTCAAAATACAGTCGTTTCACAGCCGCCGGTCGACCGGGCGGTCGACCCAAACAAACAGAGACCAATCTGCTTACAGTCGGTCGACCGCACGGTCGACCGTCTACAGAAACAGCCGACGTGCACGGTTTCGTGCACGTCCGGTCGACCGGCCGGTCGACCGTAGGCTTGGCACGGTCGACCGGACTTGTCGACCGGCCCAGCCTGGCTGTTCAACAAAATAGGTCAGATTGGAGCACATTTTTCAGGCTGAAACCGTATGAATTCATAAAAGGTATATAGGAATAATTTGTAGATCTTTAAGTTATCTTTTTAATGCAACTGAAATCAACTCAATATCAGTTTGTATGCGAAAGTTATCAATAAAATACTGACAGGTGTCAAAAAAGAAACTGTAAGCTATTTTCAGAACAAGAACAGATTTTAACCAAATATTTGACAACTTTAAAATTAGAATCTGAAAATGGTTATTAAATAAGAAATTTAGATCTGAAAGAAATGCAAGTTAAATCATGTTATTTGAATATAAAAATAAAAAGTTATGATAATAACTATAGAAGGGTGTCAAGCAGATCAGTAGAACTAAAACTGGTTCAAATCCAAAACCCGATATATGTATTTGAAATCCAAAACCGATTCAATCAAAAACCAAACATATTGAATTTATGTGTGTGTATTGTGTACTTGAGCATATCATACTATTCTAATCTTTACAATTTGGGATCTAAACACAAAACTAAAACTATGAATACCTAAGTCTTCTTGTAGAGCGCCGTCTCCAAGTTGACTCGGTCCAAACCGTGATTCACCAAGCTTGACTCCAATGAGTTCTAGATGTCATCTTGATGCTTAGGCTCTTGAATCACTTTGTGAAAGCTTCCAAACCATCTTGTTGAAGCTATCACCAACTAATATCTTGGCTAATGATCTGAAACTAAAACATCACAAGATTATTAGTACACATAACTACATGAGTAATCATCATCAAAACTAGAGTCGAAGGCCTTTGGGCCAACAATTAAAACACTCAAAATCCATATAGCACAAATTGTACTCATGAAAACTAAATCACGAGAAAACATTAAATAGGGTGAGTGTACAAGTGTTGTGTGAAACATATCTTCATGAAAATAGACAATCAAGCTCGATTGAAATTCCTTTAAAATATGAACACTTGAAAAACTAAATCTTCAATACTGAAGGAAATTTCCTTAATGACTCGAAAATCATCATAACAAATTAAACTCCAAGGCATATGTATGTTTTGACAAAACAAAAGTATACATACATATCCCTAAACACAATTGAGTCCAAAATATAGATTTGCATGAAAAGCAAATGACTCAAGGGGCATACATGTATATCTTAAGGTTTGTCAAAATAGACATATACATGAAGTGAAAACACTTAATCATAGAAAACACATCAAAAATAGGAATACATGTTTGAATGCATGAATCATCAAAACTAGACTATACTAGAACATCTAATGGGTACAAATAGGCATCCAAGCACAAACATATATAAAGGTTTATTTGTGGCCCATTCTATGTACAAGTATAAATCCTAATTTTAATGAAAACTAACATCTAAGCATATATCCAAATCATTAAGCATAAAACGAGTCATAAATCAACAATATTCTAAAATGATCATTATGTAAATCCATATGCTATAAGAATCAAGATATACATAATATCAAAACAATTGTGAAAACACAAAAATATGGGTTCATCTAAACAATGGTGATTTCAAATTGCAATACATGTATAGCAATAAACATACTAGTCAAAACATGAATCCTTAAAACGAAAGTTATAGAACATCATATGATCATTATGCAAATGCATGTGCATTAGATCTATAGCATACATGTTAGTCTAAACAAGGTGAGACACTAAATATAGATCCATATGAAGCATGGGTGCTCAAGTAGCTAAACATGTACAACCTTAATCTAATGAACATGGCACAAAGCATAATGAACAACAAAACACAACATGCTATAAAAGATGAACCTAGAAAGCATGTAAACACTAAATGGAGTAAGGATTGTTACCAAAACCGAAGAGGCAACTTTTCATGTCTCCAAAACCGGTGGTCCTCCCACCAATTCTCCTTGAGAGTGAAGCATCCAAATGGTTCTCTTTTAAGCTTAGAATGCATCCACCTCAAGGCACCAATGCCCTCAAGTGATGCGAGAGCTCCCACCTACATCAAAAGTTAAAGCGGTGGTTTTGGTACCCATTTTCTTGTGGGTCCACGGGGGTTAATATCTTTTCTCACCCAAACACAATTAGTTGCTAAATTTTCATTATAAATACGATCATAACAAAATCTAGCAAGGTGGCCTTTACGACCACAATGTGTACATGTGTACACGTGAGCATACATATGATGATGGTGATCATGAAAAGCATGTGTATGCCTAGATGGGTGTGCTTGCAAGGTTTGAACTTGTTTCTTGCGAACCAAGGTTTCCAAACGTGAGTGATTCATGACACAATGGCTCAAAGTGGAGCCCAAACTATCAACACTTTTCTTCAAGACAATTATATCCTTTTCAATGCTAGAAGATAAAGTGGAACATGCAATAGGTGTGCTAGAACAAGAAGCTACACTAGCATGGCAAACATCAATCTCTTTTTGCAAGGATTTAATTTTATCAAAACCAAATCCAATTCTTTTGTAATTGCATCAATATCATTTTTCAAAGTGAGATTTTCTTTAAAAGTAAAATCCAATTTTGAAGATAAGATCTCATTGTGCTTTACAACATCATCACAATCATTTTGTTTTTCAAAAATTTATTTCGTTTAAAGCAAGTTCGAGTTGAGATTTAAGTGAGTCACGTTCACTTGCAATCTTCTTCTCTTGCAACATCAATTCAAAATTAGAGCATAAATCCTTTAATTCATTTTCAAAACAAGATTATCATCTTTCAACAAATCATGTTTTTCTAACAAATTTTCAAGCTTTTGAACAAGTTCCATATTTAAGGTTTGAACTTCAAAACATCCATTACAATATGAACTAGAGCTATCATCTATTTGAGAATCCGATTGTACCTCAAGGGAGTTCTTCCCTTGGACCATGAGGCATTGCTCTTCGGACTTTTCTCTCTTAGATCTCCTCATCTTGTTGATAATCCTTGGAAGCTCGGGAGAAGTCAAGATGCTCCAAACTGCAAAAGTCGAATCATAATGATCAAAAACGGGTAAAAGAGATTCATTAAGAGATGCTCTAAGTGCTCTAAGTGCTAATGCATTGGCCTTCTTATGCTTGCTACTATTTGGGAGGGATTCTATGGTAATGGCTTGATAAACGAGATGTCCTAGGTCTTTTAAATGTTAATCATATTAGCCTTCCAAGCATCAAGTCTAAAATGATCAAACATAGGAGGGCTAGCCATAAGTGCAAACTAAATGTGTGCAAATGAAAATGCAAATGAAGATTAGCAAACCAAGATCACTCCTAGGTGGTTAAACCTAAATATCAGGAGCACTAGCTCTGATACCAATTGAAATCACCTAGAGGGGGGGGGTGAATAGGTGATATAGCTAATCTGTGAACTAAATGCGGAATATGAAAACTTAATGCAATTCACACTCAAGTGCTATCAACAAGTGATGCACACAACCAAGCCAAGCAAATATGAATGAGCAATATAAATAGATGCAAGGCACAAAGTAAAGAGAGAGTTAGAGAGAGTCAATGGATCAAGCGCAAACAATAAGATATGTTCCGAGGTTCGAGCACCCAGCTCTACATCCCCGCCTTCGACACACGAAGGATTTCCAGTCCACTAGCTTGTCCATAAAGGACTCCCACAAAGGGAACCTCCACCGAGGATTTGGGTAATCACAATTACAAGGAGTACCCAACTCCTCCTTACAAACCACAACCTCCTCTTGAGGCAAACTTCAAACTAACAACAACCTCCTCCTTGAGGCAAGCTCAACCCAATACAAAGATCACCTCACAACCTTGAGGGATACAACCCAATAGCAAATCTTCCTCAACACAATGAGGGAAAGGCACAAAGCCAAGCTAAATAGGGTTTACAACTTAGTGGTTCAAACAACAACCACAAAACAATCTCTTTTTCTCACACAAAATCCTATAGAGAAGATAGTAGATTTTAGCTCAAGTGTGGAGAAAACCAAGGGATTTGAAACCAACAACTCAAAGAAAATTTGGGAAATAAATGAAACCAAGATAGAGAAGTTCAATTCAAAAGCTTTTCCCAAAATCTTTTTCTTTGATTTTTCAAACCCTAAAGAAAACCCAAAAAGATTGTTCAATTTGAATCCAAAAACCTATTTGATTGCAGCAAAAACACCTGAGAGAATGAAAATTTTAGCCCAAAAATTCTTAGAGAAAAACTCTCTCAAATGGGGTATTTATAGGCAAATCAGGAAAATAGCCGTTGGCAGCAGAACTGCCAGAAATACCCTACCGGTCGACCGCAAGGTCGACCGTCCAACGGTCAAAATACAGTCGTTTCACAGCTGCCGGTCGACCTGGCGGTCGACCCAAACAAACAGAGACCAATCTGCTTACAGTCGGTCGACCGCACGGTCGACCGTCTACAGAAACAGCCGACGTGCACGGTTTCGTGCACGTCCGGTCGACCGGCCGGTCGACCGTAGGCTTGCACGGTCGACCGGCCAGCCTGGCTGTTCAACAAAATAGGTCAGATTGGAGCACATTTTTCAGGCTGAAAACGTTCGAATTCATAAAAAGGTATATAGGAATAATTTGTAGATCTTTAAGTTATCTTTTTAATGCAACTGAAATCAACTCAATATCAGTTTGGATGCGAAAGTTATCAATAAAACACTGATAGGTGTCAAAACAGAAACTGTAAGCTATTTTCAGAACAAGAACAGATTTCAACTAAATATTTGACAACCTTAAAATTAGAATCTGAAAATGGTTATTAAATAAGAAATTTAGATCTGAAAGTTATCTTTGAAATTCAAGTTAAATCATGTTATTTGATATAAAAATAAAAAAAAGTTATGATAATAACTATAGAAGGGTGTCAAGCAGATCAGTAGAACTAAAACTGGTTCAAATCCAAAACCTGATATATGTATTTGAAATACAAAACCGATTCAATCAAAAACCAAACATATTGAATTTATGTGTGTGTATTGTGTACTTGAGCATATCTACTATTCTAATCTTTACAATTTGGGATCTAAACACAAACTAAAACTATGGATACCTAAGTCTTCTTGTAGAGCGCAATCTCCAAGCCGACTCGATCCAAAACTCCTTGATTCACCAAGCTTGACTCCAATGAGTGCTAGATATCATCTTTGTTGCTCGTGCTTTTGAATCAACATGTGAAAGATGTGTGGAAGCTTTCACCAACTAATATCTTGTTAAATATCTGAAACTTAAACATTGCAAGATTATTAGTACACATAACTACATGAGTTAATCATAATCAAAACTAGAGTGGAAGGCCTTTGGGCCAACACTATTCATATGACTAAAAATACAAATCAACATAGTAAGACAAAGCACATTGACATTCAATATCACTTTCTTAGAGATCATTATGAGAAAGGTGATATTGAAATTGATTATGTTTCCACTGATTTTCAACTTGCGAATATTTTTCTAAACCACTAGATTATAATAGATTTTATTTATTTGTGGTGAATTAAATTTTGTATTATGGATTCATGAGAATTTTGCAACTACTCTTCAAAATTGTTTTGTTGGCTTAACCCTTTTTGATGCATGACAAAAGGGGGAGAAATACTTTTGAGTTATTATTTCTTTTTCATGCATACTTTTTAATTTTTTTTTGTTATAATTGGTAACGTTCACTTTATTTGTAAAGAACATATTTTTTCTTATACTTGATAGATAGCATGATTTGAGGGTGAGCTTTTTCAAGCTCCTTTCGCATTTTTTGTTTAAATAACTCATATGTTTTGTCATCATCAAAAAGAGAGAGATTATTGGCTCAAGATTACAATCACCCGGTTTTAGAGTTTTGATAATCATAAAACATATATAATTATTTGTACTAATCAAGTTTAAGTGTTTAAGATCATTTCAGGGTTCTAAGGATTCAAGAAGTTTCTTCCCCTAAAGGAAGGTGGTGTTGACTCAAGATGACTCAAATACGGGATCAAGAATCAAGTAACTCAACGAAGCAAATGGAAAAGCCGATTGAAGATCTTGTAGTCACCTAGACTCTTGTAAGATTTTATCATGTTAAAGAGTAAGGATATGATGTGCTCAAGAAGTTACACATACAAAAAGACACTTTTCAAAAATACAAGTTTTGGGTAGTATTGGTTTTGTTGCATGTTTGGTTAATATACATGTTTTATAATTTTTCAAATTTTTATATCAAGTTTAGAACATATATTTTATCTCCTGTACTATGCTACATAACCCTCAAACCCATGCAAAATAATTTAAAAATATTTCCAAGTTCAAAAATTAGTTTAAATTCTATTCAGGCCATAACGGTTGACCGGGCGGTCGACCGTAGCTGTTTCAGGCCAACGCGGTCGACCGCCGTCGATCGGCCGGTCGACGGGCCTTTTGGCCATGGGAGTGCACGCTGTGCACGTTTGTCGGTCGACCGGGCCGGTCGACCGTCAACCCTTGCGGTTGACCGACCGGTCGACTGACTGCATGACACTTGCTCTCGGTTTGTGCCGGTCAACCGACCCGGTCGACCGGAGCCAACTGCTATTTGCCAAGTGGCGTGTCGGTCGACCGGCAGACGTCCAGACTGGCACCAACAGCTCTATTTTGGTTCTGTTTGTTTTTTATGGGTTCCAACGGCTATTTCTTGTTCCAAGTGGTTAAACTCACCCCTAATGATCTAGTATCACTTATGAATGGTATTTATCCTTTGCCTATAAATAGAGGTCATGGCTCTTTGGTTTTCAATAAGAAAAATATCCAAGTTTCAAGTGTATTTAAGAGAAGAAGTGTTTCATTGCTTTTCATTTTCAAAGTTCTTTCTATTGCAAAATTTTTAGTTGGTTTTCAAGTCTTCTAAATCTTTACTACTGATTTTTTCTCTCACTTTACTTCTTGAGCCTAAAATCAATCTCCACTCTATAAGAAGTTGTAAGAGAGTGTTTGTGGTCTTCCTAGATCACCAAGTGACTTGTATTCCATTAAGTTGTGGTTCCTCTTGTGTGGAGGATAGTATTGCTGGAGTGGGTACTTTGATTTTGAGTAGACCAATTGTAATCCCTTGGGTGTAAGGTTCCTGTGTTCCCTTTGTGGATTTAGTACAAATCCTTCATAGTGGTGAAGGCAGGGACGTAGAGCAGTGGCTTGAACCTCGAAACAATTCTCTTATGTTTGCGATTGATTTCTTCTTGCTTTTTATTGCTTTACATTCTTATACTTGTGATACTATTTGTCTTGTTTCCATATTGCATTCATTTCATCTACTTGCATCTTTGGTCTATACTCATATCAACAAGTAAGCAATTAAGCACCTCATCTAATCATCTAGAGGAATCAAAATGGAGAAGTTCTAGAGCCTTCACGGGAATTCAGCTTTAATTTTTATTTTGAGTGACCGCTTGCATCATACATCTTAATTAGTTTTTCCAAAGTGCATTTGATTAGCATAACCCCTATTCAACCCCCTCTAGGTGTTTTTCAATTTATAGGGATCTCAGGGGTAAAATTGTCCCCTAAAAACTCTCCATAATGGGGGTTAACTCCCTCATTACGTGGGCAGTAATTGACCCAGTAATGAGGGCAGTTATAACCGAGATGCGGGTTTCGAGCCTCGCATTTTGCCGTTGAGGTAACGCTTGAGAAAGGCGAGCTTCAAGTTCTGCGTCAAGCTTCATGTGAGACGAGGGCTTCAGGCTCTGCGTCTTAGTACTGCAGTGATGCTGAGGCGCGACTCTCAAGCTCTACGTCTAGGTCATTACAGTGAAGTAGAGACGCGGGTTTTGACCCTTGTTCTTGGTACTGTGGTATTAGTGGCTATGACTAACATTGCGTCTGGAGTTTGACTCTGCTTTTTGATGACTTGTCCTCAATGATTTTTGGACAGTCTACATAACCTCCTTCAAAATTTTTGATATGCTGTGGTTGACTGGGACTGATTTCAAAAAACTTTAGACTCTGGTTGAATTCATGCTTTTCATGATTAGACTGACAATCATTTGAGATGCTCTGAGCTTGATCTTGTCTAGAATGTGGTCTTCATGAGTGTACTGTAAAACTCTTTGAAGCCACCAGAGATGATCGTCGTGAGTGTCTGGATACGCAGTCCAGACCTCCTCAATGCTTTGAGCTGGTTGTTGGTGTACTGTTGAACCAGGGAATAAATAATCGTCTACTTGTGCCAGTGTATTATTGAACTGATTGCAGAAGTAGAGACTGAATGTAAGTCTTGTAGATGCAGAAGTCATATTGCCTTCGGAACGTAGACCTCATTTGACGTGGAGATGCATCTCTCACTTTGCTGAAGAGGATGTAGCCTTCGAAGTAGAGACGCGGTCTTTGAAGTGAAGACGCAGCTTTCACTTTGCCAAAGAGACGCGACCTTTGGAGGGATGCAGCTTTATTAAACACGAGACCCCGTTCTGGGCACGTTGCCACATGTCTGGCAGAGTTAAGGGGACGTCTTTCCCTTAACGCATGAAATTCGTGCTCGTTCAAGACGCGTGCGATGCGTCGGGCGAAGATTGGGCCTCGAGACATGTGCCGCGTATCTCTGCGGATCACTGTGTCTATAAAAAGACAATAGTCTTTTAAGAGTCTCATGAGACTCTTTTCTTCTCCATTGAGCCATGCGTTGAGGACTTTCAGAACTTAAGAAAAGCTTTGAGCTTTTTCTTCCTTCTCTCGTCTTCGATATAGAATTCATGGTCGAAATGGCCCCGAAAACAAAACCTGTGGCTTCATCATCGAGCGTTGTTGCTCCAGAGGTGCAAATGGGTGGCTCTTCCATGCACGAGCCCCCCATTTAAGGTAAAGAACCATTTGACCTGGTTTTTACCATTAAGGGACTTAAATAGTTATCTTAACTTTTAAGTCTTTTCTGAACTGAACTGCCAACACGAGGCTCACGCCCGTGTTTTTTGACATCCAGACGCGACTTTTGCACTGGTAGGCAAGACACGGGTTTGACGACCTCCGCGTCTTCGCTTCATCAGCTTGAATCCGTATCTGCTTGTTGAACGCGAGCTTCGTTGAGCCTTGCGTTTGATCCCGACATTTTGAGATTTTTTCTAAGTGGGGGGGTTCAGACGCGGATTTCATGTGAGCCTCGCGTCTCTGAGATTGGACGCGGGCTTCACTAAGTCTCGCGTTTGGGTCCAACACTTAGAAAAATTTCTAAGTTGTGGGGTTTAAAATGCGGGCTTTATGCGAACCTCGTGTCTTTGAGTTTAGACACGGGTTTTGTTGATCTCCGCTTCTAGACTCAATCCTGTATCTGAGATTCAAACACTTAGTCATTTTTCTTTTAGATTTCTGACTGTGTGTTGTTCTCTTTGCAGTGCGATATTTCTCCAATCCTTTGTCCAAGAAGTGCCACTTTTGGCACATAGGTGGCGCTGATCCGAATTTGACCTTTGTGCTCCAGAGGATTGCTCCTGTGACTACTGGTAAGTCAAAGGAGCAAAAGGATAGGATTAGCAAGGCCAGTATGCCGACCCTTCGGGAGATCATTTCTGATGGGCTATTCGAGTCGGATTCCCGCGCTCTGCTGAGGAAACCTGGCTTCTTCTTTGGTGACGCCATCACCGAAGAAGATAGGATCTTGTGTGACGGAGATTATAAATGGCTCGCCAGATAGGGGACAGGAGGTTATTCCTTCCCAACATGGAGAGGACGTACCCCTTGTCCTATCTTCAGCACTTGTCAGTATACCGCGCGATGGAGTGGGATCTTTCCAGGTTTGTCTCTGGCGTGTCCCTAGGCAAATTGGGTGCTAAAAAAGCATACCCTGCTGGCCACGGGAAAGATGTATTTTGTTTATTTCCTGGGTTAGTCAGGGCTGAGTATCCGAAACGAGAAACCCCTCAGTTGGCCACCACCTTCATCAATCAATTCCTGAAGGTAAGGGGTGATTTTTCCGCTGACTTTTTCGTCCGCTCCGGTGGGTCCACTTTACTGACAAGTCATGGTGGAGCAGGATGGTTGGATTTGTTCTTACCGAGCTTGGGGATTTGCTGACACAAGTAGGTTTATACCATTCAGTTAGGGTCATGCAGTATGACCTCCCACAGAGCTCCCATAACTTTTATGGTGTCTTGGAGTGTTACAATCCCCTGACGGGCATATTTTTTACTCCAGTCAGAGAGATGGGGCTCGCGCTTCATGAGCTATATGAAGTTTCGGGACTAGTAATGGGAGATGCCCCTTACGAAGAGTATGTCCCAACCACTAAGGTGCTTCACCTCTTGAGAAAAGAAGACCCTCAGGTGTACGAGATATATTGGGAAGTGTTGTGTCACTTCCACATCTGCGGGCAAATATCCACCTTGAGAAACAGAGGCGCTAAGCAGATGTCTTGGGTGAGCTATCCGTTCAATGACTTAAATGAAAAATCTAACCCAGTGACTAGGGCCCCTTGCACTTATGAAGAAATCGCTGAGAGGATCAATGCCTTCACAAGCTCCTACACCACTAAGTCGAATGAGGACACTTTCAAACCTGATACAATTTTTGAAAGTTTTCACCACCGGGCCCAGATTCCCATCTCCAACCGGGCTCAATTGGCAAGTTTCCTCATGCTGTGGCTGAAGCGTTGTGTGGTGCCAACGCAGCCGCATGAAGTAATTATTGCCAATGTAACTTACCCTGCGGTCCTGCCAGCGCAGGGGAGGTCAATCTCCCTTCTCCCGGCGATGGTAGCCAGGATCCAGAGCGGGTTGTGGGCGCTGTCCAAAAGCCTGTGCCAAGTGGAGGCCATTGTAGACTCCCAGGGTCGGCCCATGGTAGATTCGGAAGGAAGGCCAGAAGTGAGGACTCCTAACCCTAAAGTCGAGCTTCCATACACGTACCTAATGGCCTGGTACGTCATGCACTGCCCTTCACTGATGAAGGCAGTGTCCCCCTCCGAAGGCTTCATTCCTTTCGTACAGAGGATGGAGAATTCGAGCTGGACTCATTACTATATGTACTTTGTTCGGAAATCCATTCTGAGCAGCTCGAATTATCAGCTCGACCGTTACTTCCCTGAAATTTCAGGTGCGTCCTACGGGGATAAGTTTGCTGACCTTGTAGGACCAGATGACTTTACAAGACTGCCATCTGGAGTCTTCTGGTAGCTGATCAATATTTGGCCTAGATATCTGATCTTCTGGCAAGGTGACTCATGTACGATCGAGCCTTACATGTCAAGTCGTTTTGCTCAGCAATTTGGCTATGATCAATTATATGTCAGCAACCTTAACGCTAGACTTCGCTTTAGTGGCAACCAATTTGACGGTGCCTGGGCGTGGTACTACAGTGTAGCTGGAGGGACGAGAGCTGTTTTCAGCCTGCCTCACAAGACGCCCAATTGTCATACCAGCCTCAGTTTCTACACCTGGTACTTCCTTTCTAGAAAGGTGCCTAGCTTCAGAATAAATACATCTTGCATCAAAAGATCAAGGCATCTAATAAAGCACAGTTGGATTTCAAAAAATGCGTGCGAGGTATGATCGAGTACCAGGAAGCCGAGAGGGAAACAGGAGGGAAGGTAGGGATGGAGCCCAGGAGGGAGGTCAGCCGAATAGGGGCAACAGCTATGGAGCTGGAGCCTCCAGTAATAGCTGATTAGTCTATAGTTCTGCATTATTATATCGCATTTCCCTACTGATTTATGAATAAAATGTCAGTCTAAATCACGTTTTGGTCTCTCTTGCAGATAATCAAGACAAGGAGGGCAAAAGGGTAATAAGGGCTTGATTAAACCCATTTTTGGGTAATTAAATCCGCATTTCTTGGAGGCCAAGAAAGGGATCTTTTAGAAGATACATTGAACCTAGAACTTTGCATACGTCAGACGAATATCCAGACAAAAATACCAGAATCCGAATATATCAAGAAGGTCTTCGAAGCCAGGAGAAGCTCCTCGCCAAAACCAAGGACCTAAGTCCCTGGTTTTGTTACAGAAATGCGGCAAATGCCGAGATTCCGCAGTAATTTGGTGTGCCTACGCGTCGATTTTCGACGCGTGGGCTCGTCTTGACTTCTAGAACCCTCGTATGCCTATAAAAACCCCTGCAGAGGCCTGAAACGCAAGCAGATTTAGAATTAGGCTAGGTTTTCTATCTTCTAGTTGCAGATTAGGATTTTCTTTCTCTTTTATTTTGTATTTTCTTTTCTTTTATAGATCTTGTAGTAGGGCTAAGAGATTTAGAGATGATTAGAACAGATAAAATTCTTGCCATCTGTATGTTATTGTATGTCTGGATGTTGTTGTTTATTAGTCGGTAGTTTGTGTGTTGTCAGTAGTGTCAGTGTCTCTCCTAGGTTCGGTGGCAGTTGGATAGGTGATCATCGAGTCCATCGGGCATGAATTATATATCTCTAAATCTCTAGCCCTACTATAAGATCTATAAAAGAACAGAAAATACAAAATAAAAGAGAAAGAAAATCCTAATCTACAACTAGAAGATAGAAAACCTAGCCTAATTCTAAATCTGCTTGTGTTTCAAGCCTCTGTAGGGGTTTTTATAGCCATACGAGGGTTAGAAGACGAGACGAGCCCATGCGTCAAAAATCGACGCGTGGACCCACCAAATTGCCACGGAATCTCGGTATTTGCCTCATTTCTGCGGGAAAACCAGGGACTTAGGTCCTTGATTTTGGCGAGGAGCTTCTCCTGGCTTCGAGGACCTTCTTGGTATATTCGAATTCTGGTATTTTGTCTGGATATTCGCGCAAAGTCTAGGTTCAATGTATCTTCTAGAAGATCCCTTTCTTGACCTCCAAGAAATACGGATTTAATTACCAGAAAATGGGTTTAATTGAACTCTTATTACCCTTTTGCCCTCATTGTCTTGATTATCTGCAAGAGAGATCAAAACACGGTTTAGATTGACATTTTATTCATAAATTAGCAGGGAAATGCGATATAATAATGCAAAACTGTAGACTAATCACACCCCCACACTTATCTTTTGCTCGTCCCGAGCAAAATAAGAAAAGAAAAACTATACTACAAATATTATTACACCACTTTCGCAGGTGACGCGATTGCACTGAGCGTGTGCAACAAGCCGATAAACCTCTAGGTTTTCCCTAGAGGAGGAGTGTTATCTCCTGAGAGTTTTCAGCAGATTGCACCCACAAAATCCATAAAGAAAGAAGATAAATGTTAGCATTTTGAAAACACATTTTGAAAGAGAGACAAATTTAAGAAATATTTTTGCAAAAATATAAGCGATCTAAGGTCATAAGTCCACCAAAAATTATTCTCTCTTAAACTTAGTCTATATGCAAGATCTTGTCTTCAATTAAGGTAAGAATTCAAAATTGGATTGAAGATTTTATCCTTCATAAAACTTAGATAATATGCACTTTGTGATAGTGAAGATTTCTGGGATTTCAACTTTAAACCATCAAGCCATTTATATATATATAATATATATATATATATATATATATATATATATATATATATATATATATATATATATATATATATATATATATATATATTTCTTCCCTTAGTTTTCTTAGGCTTTCTAAATTACCCGGGTAGTGAGCCTTTAACCGATGACTCCCAAACCAGATGGTCCTAGGGCACCTGATGAGAAAACATCTCTCAGGTTTAAGGACTCGAGTAAACAAGGCCACAAAACTAAGGGGGATTATTTGTTTCTTTTGACCACTGTTAGGCGTGAATAATCATGCTTCTTGGGGCATAAATTGTCCAGCTCAATAAGTGATTTTTTTATTCATTTATACCATATATATTTTTCTTTTTCTTTTTTATTTTTACTTTATGGCATTTTAGGTCTTTGTTTCCATCCCAAAAATGTGTAAGTGTGAAGTGCATACTATCTAAGCCAAAAAATTCACGATAAAATTATCTCTCTAATTTATCTTACTTAGCCTATAATCTTAAACAAGATCTATTATTTCGACTAGGTTTACAATGTCATAATTAATGCTTCCTTAATTTCTAAGATCATCTTAATTTTCTTAAAAATAGATCAAAATTTTGTCTCTTGTTTCAAAAAGTTTTTAAAAGAAAGGAAAAAATCCTATACAAAAGAAATTCTAAGAATATCCTAAAAGAAGTGTCAAAGAAAGAAAAATCTAAAAACTCTACATTAGTAAACCCTCCCCCGCACTTATCTCATGCATTGCCCTCAATTCATCGTGATGTATGTATGCATGAAACAAATAGAGAGAGAAGGAAAAATCACCTCAAGGTGGTGGTTCCGGTGGTGGTCTGATTGGTCCACGAAATGCGGCCCAATCCAATTTGCGTGGAGTCCGAAGGAACCCACCAGAGACCTCTACAACCCACTAAAATGATGTATATATTTATAATTTTATATGAATTTTACCCCATCTAATTTTCAAATTTTCAAAATAATTTCAGAGTCAAAGTTATCAAGACCCTTGTCCTAGAATGGAATGATTGATTTGGACACAGGAAGCATAGGAATAACTACTGACTTAGGAATTTGACTTAAGTCAAGTAAAGGTTCAGGAGCCAAAATTCGTTCAGGAATCGGGTCCAAATCAAGAAGTTGAAATTCTAGTTCATATTCATTTTCCTACAATGGAATGTGACTCACTGAGATTGGTGATTCAAGTTCAAGAATGAAATATATGGGAACCAAACCTGACTCTAAAATATTGCTCAATTTGGGTAACAAACTGGAGTCATTATTGATTCAGGAATTTGAACTGGATCACAAATTGAGGATCAAAATCACAGTCCTTATTGAGTTCAATTTCATAAAAATGAGAACTTGCCAATATGTCAATCGGACATTCAAAAGTATGAAATTGGTCAAGTTCAAGTTGTTGATCATAAAAGATTGGTGATTCAATTTCACGATGGATTGGCACAGGAGCCAATGTTGACTCGGGAAAATCCTGAAATCAGGTAAAAACACCTCAGTCATTATGAAATCTGGCAGTGAAATTGAATTTCCAAGTTGAGGGTCAGGATCATATTCATACTCAAGTTCAATCTCAAGAAAGAATAACTTGCCAAAATGTCAATGGGATTTTCAACATTTGAGGTTTGGTCAAGTTCAGATGGGTCGACTGAAATTGAATATTGGTTTCTAGGATAACAAGAGTCCTGGGTCAGATCAATAGAGTCAGAGATATTTGGATTGGTCAAAGGTTGATAAGAGAGAGTTTTCTCATTCCTATAAATGTTGACCAATTTACTCACTTGTATTTCCAACCTATTGATAGAATGAACAGAAGATTTTTGAAATTGTAGTATGGACTCCTGCAAGATTTCTATACTTTTTTCTAGATGTGATGTGTCTTCAAGTGGATGCTCTAGAAAGGTAGTATAGGAGTCGTGGTTTCTAAAGCAACAAGAGTCATGGGTCAAATTGATAGAGTTAAAGATATCTGGATTGGTCAAAGGTTGATAAGAGAAAGTTTTCTCATTTCTATAAATGTTGACCAATTGACATAATTGTGTTTCCAGCCTATCAATAGACTGAGAAGAAGATTTTTGAAATTATAACACTGACTCCTGCAAGATTTCTATACTCTTTTCTAGATGTGATTTTTCTTCAAGTGAATGGTCCAGAAAGGGAGTATAAGAATCTTGGTTTTGGAAAGATAGTGAAAATTGTGAGTCTAACATATTTTGGAAATTATGGTTAAAAATTGGGGGTATGGGTTGTATTGATTCGGATAAGGCCAACCCGGTGTATTTGGTTAGTTCATATTGTGAAAAACTGGGTTGGAATTATCCGAAACAAATGGGGTCGGTGTGAAATATAAATTCATATTAGGATTGAAAGAATTGTTACTGTTGAATTTCATTTCACAAACAATCACAAACAAAAAAGTAAGAAGTAAACAAACAAACAAAAAGAAAGAAAAAGTCAAAACCAAGCCTATACTAAGGTTGACCTAGACCTAGACGACTCCTAACTGGTCGATTACCCAGGGGAGGTTGTTGCTTGAATCCGACCACAAGCTAATCAGCCAGGTAGGGGCAAAACACGTTGGGAGGTATCCGTGTGTAAGCAACGGGCCTTAATTATACCAAACCATGGTATCTTCGAGGCGTAACCTCTTAATCCCCAACCTTAGACACCGATTTCACAAGAGTAAGATTCAAAATAAATTCCACCCTTAGTCAATCTCTTAATGAGTCCGAGATGTACCTAGGGGCCAACGTCTATCAATTTTTATTAGGGCTTGGGTTGTGTGAGTGGGGAGGTGGTTTTTGGGCTAAGGAAGGGTGATGAAATCCCCACCTTATCTTGTATTGGGTTTTGTCCTTAATTTCAATTCGTGCAAGTGTGCAGTACAGACAAGACTATAACACAAAGCGAGTAAATCACCAATGTGTTTGTCCTATGCTATATGCAATGCCATATGTACACCTCAGTCCAGATCACAACAACAGAACAAAATACAGTATATTGGGATTGAATTGACACGTGCCTAAATGCAAACGTCTAAACCGTTTTAAAAGCGTCCAAATACTATATTTTAGTTCTTTAGTTTATTACAGTGTGTCGGCAATCACAACAGAAAACAGATAGCAGAAATCACAGATATATGCAATTTAGAAGCAGCCTGCAAAATATAAGGCCAAGTTCTCAAAACAGTGTCGTGCTTCCGTGGTCTTTAATGCGTTTTCGCGGTAAAATTTTTAGCAACAACTCCCTACTTTTTTGAGCAGAGAGATGCAAGCAAGCTAACTTTCTACAATGTTCAGTTTCTACAATTATTACCCTGCACACCAAAACAGAGAAGAAAATGTTAACAAAAATGTGAAATCAAAACCATTCCATCCCCGGCAATGGCGCCAAAAATTTGTTCGAAAAGAGGAATTGAGTTGAGCGAGAGTTTAGAGTAAACCGTTCATGTCCGTGTACTGATGATAAAACTCTGAATATGTATGAAGATTTACTTTATTCTTTCGAATCACCGTTCGTAGCACAAGCTATAACGGGTCGTATCCGCAGGGGGACTAGCGATGGAAGCGTTCACAGTTTTTATGTTGATGTTTTTGAAAAGAAAAACAAAAGTTCTTCTTTATTTAAAATGAAAAAAACAAAATAAGGTAGAAAGGGAGTGAAGAATTTTGTAGAGTTTATTTAGAAAAGGAAAATAGAATGGAAAAACGGAATGAAAGACGGTATAGGAAAACGATGATGTTGGAAAAAAGAAAGTTTTTAGAAAAGAGTTTTGAAATTCAATTAAGAGAAAGCCATGACTAACTAACATTCTACACTACTAACGTACTAAACTCGTTGGTGATTCATGCCTCATGTAGATTCATTAGCAATAGTACATCTTACTTTGTCAAATCAATGTTGTCCCAAATTGAGGTTGTGTTCTCATCTAAGCTTGGCTAGGTGGCCTCCTTAGATCATTGGCTCCCAATAGATTCTCAATAATGAAACATAGGTATACACACTTAGGTATGCTAAATAAGAATGTAAGATTCATTAGTCCATCAAAGTTATAACAAGCTAGCATGAAATAAGAAACTTATACAATAGGAGTTAGCATATTAAAGTGATCCATTTTCATGTTCCATCAAGGCACTTGTTCAAGAGACAAGGCTCTAAATGAGGCACACATGACTCATATGGAGGTGATACAAAGCATTCACTAGAATTGAAACACTACTCATCATTATTGAAAATAAAAGACTTGTTAATTACAAGACTTAGAAATAAAAACATCCAACAATTCATATGAGTTAGAAATCACTCAAGAGTTTGTAGTTAGTAGTGTTAGAAGTTAGTTAGTCATGTTAGTGAGTTAGTTGGCCATAGAAAATAAGAACAAGTAAGAATACATGGTAGAAGGAAAATGCAAGAAAGTAAGACTTGAAAGTAATGCAATAGAACAAGAAAAGACTTGAGGAAGGAAAGCTTGAGCCCTTGTATTAAATTGTCACTTCTTCAATTACAGAGATCTCTCACCCTCACTCTCTCTTTTCTGGATCTAGAAGGAGAAAATGAAAATTACAAAAGAAAACTAAAGAGAGCTTAAAGAAATCCTAACAATTTCCCTAAATAGAATGCTATGCTCTCCTCTCTTTTTTACAGAGGCCTTGGGAGTCTGTTTATAGGCTTCAGGAGAAGATCATATCCCACCACAGCCGTAGGATCAAACGCTTGATCAATGGCTAAGGAAGTGCTGCTTATCCGTGACCAGGGCCGTGTTTCTGCGGAGCATCTTGGCCGTTACGCCAACGAATTCTCTGACATTCTGTTGGACTACGTGTGCCCAGCTGGAGCTTCTAGAAGTTGGAGAATATACTCTGGATCATTCCAGAATTGGGCTTCATGGTTGTGGGCTCCTAAAAATGCCTTTAATTCCTCAAAAATCCAAAGCTTTAGGCTTCTTCTCCATTAAATAATGGACCTGAAAAATAAGAGAGAAAAGCAATAAAAATCTCATTTTTATTAACATAAAGCATGGTGAGATGGTATAAAATGATGCAAAAATAAACTCCAATCAATAGAAACCAAGGAACAAACTGAGCTATTTATAGGGGTCTCAGGGGTAAAACTGTCCCCTAAAAACTCTCCATAATGGGGGTTAACTATCTCGTTACGTGGGCAGTAATTGACCCAATAATGAGGGCAGTTATAACCGAGACGCAGGTTTTGAGCCTCACGTTTTATCGTTGAGATAACGCTTGAGAAACGTGAGCTTCAAGTTTTGCGTCAAGCTTCATGTGAGACGAGGGCTTCGGGCTCTGCGTCTTGGTACTATAGTGATGCTGAGGCGCGGCTCTCAAGCTCTACGTCTAGGTCATTACAGTGAAGCAGAGACGCATGTTTCGACCTTTGCGTCTTGGTACTGCAGTATTAGTGGCTATGACTAGCCTTGCAACTAGAGTTTGGACTCTGCTTTCTGATGACTTGTCCTCAGTGATTTTTGGACAGTCTACAAACAGGGACCTGCTCGGGTCAGCCATACTTGAAGAAATACGATGAAATGGTAAAAAACCACCTAAACCCACCCTTAAGCCAACCAAGCAATCCACGAAGCACCCGTGGAGAAGCAAAAAGAACTTCGATATTTCAAGGCCCTCCCGAAGGACAAAGTAGAAGGATCTTCAATACCTTACCGCTTTGATGTCTTAGCTCAACTGGCCAATATCCCAGCCAGGATCACCCTTTATGAGCTCCTGAGATTGTCAAAGTCAACAAGGAAAGCTCTGAGAGAAGCTTTAGCTGATTTTAGGTCTTCATGACCTGAATTCCAGCCACAAGAGGAAAATGAAGAAGACTGTCTCCATGCCTCTTAACATGCCCCTTACATAACCTTCACTTCAGACGACATGCAGGTTAAAGAGAAACATGATAGGCCCCTATACTTCATAGGGTATATTGGATCGTTTGAAGTGAGCCGCATTCAGGTTGATCCTGGATCCGCGTTGATCATCATGCCCCGCCGGATCATGTAGCACTTGGAAATCCCCACTCACCGATTGAGCACCACTCTAACTACCATTTACGGCTTCAACGCCAATGATACGCGCCTAATGGGAAAGATTAAACTCAAATGTCAGATCGAGGACCTAAAATCTGAGGTGACATGCTATGTTATCGACGAAAATAGTTCATATAATTTACTGCTGGGATGACCATGGATTCATTGCAACTCCATTGTCCCCTCTACTCTCCATCAAGACAGGAAGTATATTGACGGGGGTGAAAAAGTTCAAACATTGATCGTCGAAAGACATCCATTCAAGGGGGTAGAGAACTACTTCATAGACTCCCTCCTGTACCAGGATTCTCTAGAGACAAACGAGAATTTCCAGCCAGAGGAACTGGATTCTGGTAATGAAGCTGATGTTGAGCCAAAGGCAGAAGAAGAATGCCTTTAGAGCTAAACCCACTTGTAACGAGCATTAATAAGTTCGATGTCAATAACACCGCCAATGATGCAGGCGAGTGGTTTATTAATGAAGAATTAGATTTAGTTTTTTTTGTGTTTGCTTCTGATTCCGTGTCATCAGATACTAGTACCGATGTAGGTGATGACCCCTGGTCGGCAATAAATGCCCTGACATCATTGTATGTACCGGTGAGATCATCTCTCACGGTATATCAAGGAGTCAGTGATGCGCAAGAATCTTTCTTCAAGGTCCCAGCAAGACGCAAAGATCAATAACCAATCCTTTTCAAAAAAGTCGAGTCCAAACCAATGACTTGCGATGACTCAGAAAGCGAGACTGAACTTTCTCAGTTCTCTCATTACAAGTCAAATATACTCAGGATGATGGAGAATATAGGGTATGACTTAACAAGTGGTCCTGGCTTGAATTTTGGCAAAGGAAGAAGAACACTGCTTTGATCCTTCGTTTCAAAAAAGAAAGCCCCTGATTATTATCATCGAACTCACAGGGGATTGGCTATGTGTCAAATCCAATCTTGTCAGCCTCTGAGTCTGAATATCATGACCACTCGTTGAGCACGTCATCGTGGGAGTCAGAGGTCAGTGTCGGTAATATCTTCAAAGACATTTCAGTAAATATGGTTTCAACAAGCCACCTGGAAGATGGAGATGAAATGATCCAGGCAGATACATATCTTTGGATTAAATACCTAAATACTCTCTAGAATATTCGCTTTGAACAACGCAAATCACCCACAGAGGATAAGATAACCCAGATTAATCTGGGAGATGAAGCTAATCCCAAGCCCATCTTTATAAGCGAAAGCTTATCTCCCCACAAGAAAGAAGATCTGAAATCTCTTGTGCGAGAGTATATAGATGTTTTCTCTTAGCACTATAAGGATATGCTTGGGCTCGACCCTTAAGTGACTATGCATTGTCTCAACATCAATCCGAATGATTAGCCCGTCAAGCAACAGCAATGACGGTTCCACCCAAAGAGAATAGAAGCGATCCACTCAGAAGTCAAGAAGCTTGTAAACTCTGATTTTACCAAGAAAGAACAACACCCTGATTGGGTAGCCAATATCATTCCCATCACCAAGAAGAATGGGACGATCCAGGTCTGCATTGATTTCAGTGATCTAAATGAGGCATGACAAAAGATGAGTTCTCCCTTCCAATCACGAATATCATGATAGACAACACGTATGGATTAGAACGCATGTCTTTCATGGATGGATTCTCTGGGTACAATTAAATTTAAATGTACACTGACGGTGATAAGTATACATCTTTCAAGACACTATTGGGGGTGTATTGCCATACTGTCACGCCCTTCAAGTTGAAGAATGCAGGGGTGACAAACCAGAAAGTTATGAATGCAATTTTCCACGAGCATAAACGCAAAATAGTGGAATACTATGTAGATGATATTGCAGTGAAAGTCGAGCCAAAGGCGATCACATAGCAGATCTGAAGATAGTATTTGATATCATGTGGGCGCATCAATTGAAGACGAATCCCACCAAATCCTTCCTGGGGCAGCCAGCGGTAAATTCCTAGGGTTTGTCATCACATCCAAAGGATCCACCTCGACGCAGAGAAAATCTGCGCTGTCCAGGAGATGCAACCTTCAAGGAATCTTTTAGAGCTTAGAGGATTGCAAGAGTGACTAGCATTTATCCAGAGGTTTATCTCAAATCTCTCAGAATGATGCCAACCCTTCACCAAATTGATGAAGAAGGGCGTTTCATTCATCTGGGACGATGCGTACCAATAAGCGTTGGAGGAAATCAAGCGGTACCTCACACATCCACCGTCCTTACAGCTCTGGTGTCAAAAAAATCTTTCCAGATATACGTTCGAGCTATGGATCATGCTTTAGGAGCTTTATTAGCCTAGAATAATGATCATGGACATGAGCAGACATCTACTACTGATTGAAGCTAAACCTGCACAAAAAATAAAGAATTTTAGATTTAGAATGAAGATGTGCAAGTACTCAATTCTTACCGCTATAGCAAGTGGCTATGCGGGTCGTGATCCACAAGGAGGGTTTTGCGATGGAAGCGTTTACGTTCTTTATTGAAATCTTTGTGAAAACCAAACGAGAGTTCTTTTCTGTTTTTAAGTTAAGAAAATGGAAAAGAATTATGTTAAAGTTAGAAGAAAATGAGAGATGAAGAAGGTGGAAAAAAAATCAGAAAACGGCGAAAGCGACTATGTACAAATGATTATTTACAAAGAAGTGGGAAGGATGATTTAGAAGATATGGTGTTTGTGATTTAATTTACAGAGATAAAAGAAAAGAAATACAAATAATTACTCACCTTCTTTCCACCAAAAGCTTACCTTGAGTCTTTGCGACGATGTTACCTTGAATTGGAGGCAATCAGTGCATAGCCCATAAGAGTCGATTTTTGGTCTCTTCCACATTACATCATTAAGATGAGTAGCATGAAATGATACAGAGAGACTCACAATCCCATCGTCATGAGCTATCGGTGGCACTCGCAAAAGCAAGGCTCTTTCGATGCTTTAGACTCACTTGGAAGACAGTTGTACCAAAAAGAAAAGTGAAGTAGAAAAGAAGAAGAAGAAGAAAACTAAAAAGAAGTACATACGAAGAAAGAACATCGATTCGATTTCATAACGATCAAAGAAAAGAAATAAACCTTACATCATTGTCACTTTTAGCTCAAGCTTCATTCTTGTTCTTCGATGAAAGTCGATCTCCTCTGAATTACAGAAATAAAAACTAAAATTACATGAACAAGAAAAACAAAAACCTAAACTAAGAAAGAAAAACTAGTCTAAATCCTAACTCTGCATGGTCGTCATTTTTTCAGCGTAGATACTAGCCTTTTATAGGCATAAACCCACTGTGCAGGATCCCGGGGAGATTGGGGGGGCAAACGCTCCCCCTAACTCCCCAACCTTGCCGCGGAAACGCGGCTTTTGCCGCGTTTCCGCGGTCAGGGTGTGGCCAGATGGCCACACCATGTTGGTGGGTCAGTCTGGGATATCCTTCTGCATTTATCTTTAGTTTGTTCTTCGTTTGATTCCAGGATTCTGACGAAATGGCCTTGGATTCTTGGCTTTAACCGATCGATTCTGAGAGAATTCTTCTCAACCGGTTTTCAACCTCTTGATTTTGCCCTGATTCAGTGAGTGCGAATTAATTCTGATTTAATTCAGAATTTTGGTGGGCTTTGGGCTCATTTCTCTTCATCTCCTTAATGAATGGGCCTGCAAATAAATTAAACAATTAATTAGGACAATGCAGCTTTTATTCTATAATAAGTATGAAAATATGATATTACATATGCAACTTTAGCGACCAATCACAGCCCCATACCTATCTTTTGCTCGTCCTCGAGCAAAACAACTAAACTATACTAAGGATTATTAGACCACTTTCGCAGGTCACGCGATTGCACTGAGCATGTGCAACAAGCCATTAAACCTCTAGGTTTCCCCTAGAGGACGAGTTTTGTCTCGTGAGGGTTTTCAGCGGATTGCACCCACAAAATCCATAAAGAAAGGGAAATAAAGAGTTAGTATTTTCGAAAAACATTTTGAAAGGGAAAAATATTTGAAATATAATTGTAAGATCTAAGCAATCTATAAGTTATAGGAAAACTGAATTTTTCATTCCTAAACTTAGTCTCTATTCAAAAATTTGTTATCAATTAAAGTAAGGAGTCAAATTGTACTTCTCATTTAGTCTATTACTTTACCCTAAGTCATATGCACCTTGTGATCGTGAAAATTTTGACTAAGGGTTCATTAACTCTAACTCTTATGCCTTATTTATTTATATATATTTATTTTTTTGGTGGTATTATTCCTTAGTTCTATTAGGCTTTCTAATCTGCCCATGTAACGAGCCTTTAATCGATGACTCCCAAACCAAACGGTCTTAGGGCACCGGGTGAGAAGACACCCCAAGGACTTAAGGACTCGAGCAAACAAGGCCACAAAACTAAGGATTTTATTAAATGAACCTCTTTTAGGCGTGAATACTTATGCTTTATTGGCACAAATACCCAGCTTAATCAGAGAATGTTTATATATTTTTTTTCTTTTCAAACTTATCTAGTCATCTTTCGCATAAATACTAAGGCTTGCTTAGGTCAAAGCACCTAGCTAATCAATAATTAGATTTGTTTATCTTTTTTTTCTTTTTTTTATAAGGCATAAGAATCTTTGTTTTTGAACCCTAAGTGTGTAAGTGTATGAAGTGTGCATATTTCATCAAGGTAAAGATCAAGACTAAATTACTTTGACAAATTTTCTTCCTAACCCTAAAAATCAAACAAATAATCTTACGTTGACCAAGTGTAAGAAATCCAAATTTGGATTTTCCTATTCCTTAAAATTAACTTAATTTCTTACAAAAAATATGTCAAAATATTGTTTCCATTTTCAAAAAGTTTTTTTTAAAATAAAAAAATGTTAACTTTTTTTTAAACAAAAAGAAAAGTTATGTCAGACCCTCCCCCACATCTATCTCATGCATTGTCCTCAATGTATGAATTAATGCTTAAATGCATGAAAAAGACGAAAGGGAAGGAAAATGTTACCTTATGCTGGTGGTTCCGGTGGTGGTCTGATTGTCCACGAAATGCGGCCCAATCGACTTTTCTTTGGGTTCAGAGGAACCCACCAACAATTTCTCTAATATAACCCATTAAAAAGATGTATCCATAAAGGATCTTTATTAAATATTTAACCCCATCTAATTTTCATATTCCATAACTAATTTCGGAGTCAAATTTGTCAACCACCTCGTCCCAGAATGGAGTATGAAATGATAGAACGGTTGACTTGGACTCAGGAAGGACAGGAACTAATACCGACTCAGGAAGGTGACTTAAGTCAAGTAAAGGTTCAGGAGTCGAAATTGGTTCAAGAAGCGGGTCCATGTCAAGAAGTTAAAACTCAAGTCCACATGTATTTTCTAACAATGGGATGTGACCTAATATGGGTGATTCCAGTTCAGGAATGATAGGTGGAGGAATCAAAACTGACTCTAAAATATTACTCAAGTTTGGTAACAAAACAGAAGTCAATATTGATTCAGAAAGTTGAACTGGATCACAGATTTGAGAATCTAGGTCACATATCTCATTGAGTTCAATATCAAAAAATTTAGAACTTGCCAATTTGTCAATAGGATTTTCAAAATTGTATAATTGGTCAAGTTCAATATGATCCTCAAAGATGGGGGATTCAATTTCATGATGAATAGGCATAGAATCCAACGTTGACTCGGGGAAAAGATTGAAATCAGGTGAAGATACCTGAGTCATAATCGAATCAGGAAGTAGAATTGAATCACTCAGTTGGGGTTCAGGATCATATTCATTTTCAAGTTCTATTTCAGGAAAAGGATAACTTGCTAAACTGTCAATATCTTTTTCAAAATTTGGAGTTTGGGCAAGTTCAAATGGTTGTTCTGAAATGGAATCTTGATTTCCAAAACTACAGGACTCTTCGGCTCTAACAGAATGATTAGTGACATCAGAACTGGTCCAACGGTGAGAATGTAGAGATTCGACCATCATATCTATGTCACGATTACGAGTGTTTTGAGCCTGAGTCATGGCTTCAAGCATCTTTTCATAGTTGATAGGTTCATTGTTTTGATGAAAAGATGAAGAATTGTCTTGGAAGTGGTAGTGAAATTGTGAGTCCATCAGATTTTGGGATTTGTGTTTGGACTCACGCATACTCATTTCCAAAATTGATGGTTTCCTATTTTGGACGGGTGGAACTGAGTATGAATCTTGAAAATATTGTGGATTAGGTGGAGAAGGAGGACAAGTTGGTTGATAATTATGCTCGGGGGAGGTGAATCCCCACTGACTCTGTGAAGAGTTGAAATCATTCTGGAAATTATAGTCATACGATGGGGGGCATGGGTTATATTCATTCGGATAAGACCAATCCGGCACACTAGGTTGGTTAAAGTTATGATATGCCGAGTTGGTAATATCCGAAAAAGAATTCGATGTGTAATATGGATTATTATTAAAGTTGGAAAAATTATTATTATAAGTCATATCACACAATAGAATACAAACAAAGAAAAACAAACAAATTAGCAAACAAATAAAAGGAAAAAATTCTAACTAAGTTAGGATAGACCTATGACCTAGACGACTCCTAACTAATTAGACTGTCCACGGGAGGTTCAATGCAGACCTTGACCACAAGCTAATCAGCCAGGTCAGGGTAAGGTTGGTGGAGGTTTTCCGTCAAAGACGTTCCTTAATTAAATAACCACCAACCTTCGGGCTTTCGGCCCTTAATCCCTTTCCTAGACACTGATTTGGTAAGAGTCAAATTCCAACACCTTTCTCCCTTAGGATAATCTCCTAATTGAGTCCGAGATGTCCCTAGGGCCAACGTCTACTCATTTTTAGTTAGGCTTGGGTTAGTGAGTGCTTGGAATCTGATTTTTGGGATAAGGAAGGGTGATTAAATCCCCATCTTATCTTGTTAATGGGTGGTGTTCTTAAAATCAATTTGTGCAAGTGTACAGATAAATAAGATTCACTCAAAGCGATATAAATCAACCAAGAAATGAGTCCTATGCTAAATGCAATGCATACGTACCTTGCTCCAGCACTCTTCAACAGTAAAAATAAATGAATTGAAAAAACACGTGCCTAAAATGCAAACGTCTAATCAATTTTTTTATCTTTTCAACAAATGTTTTATTGTTGATTATTAGCAGGCTTATGTGATGGCATATAAGAAAAAGTAAAGTTACAGAAAACTACAATTTACAAAGCAAGCAGCCCTGCAAAAAGACAGTTAGTAGTCCAATCCTTTTTGCCGCGTTTTTGCGGCTTTGGCCGCGGATCCGCGGCAAAGCAGAGGGCACTTGGTCTCTGCTTTCTAGAGCAGAGGCCCAAGGCCACTTATATGTTACTGCAACTTTAATTTCCTGCTTTGCTTGCCCTTAACTTGCAACAGAGAAGAAAATTCGTTTAGTTCTAAAGAATTTTCAAAAAAAAATCAGATTTCAATAAAAACGTTACCCTCCCCGGTAACGGCGCCAAAATTTGATCGAAGCTAAACCTGCACAAAAAATAAAGAATTTTAGATTTAGAATGAAGATGTGCAAGTGCTCAATTCTTACCGCTATAGCAAGTGGCTATGCGGGTCGTGATCCACAAGGAGGGTTTTGCGATGGAAGCGTTTACGTTCTTTATTGAAATCTTTGTGAAAACCAAACGAGAGTTCTTTTCTGTTTTAAGTTAAGAAAATGGAAAAGAATTATGTTAAAGTTAGAAGAAAATGAGAGATGAAGAAGGTGGAAAAAATCAGAAAACGGCGAAAGCGACTATGTACAAATGATTATTTACAAAGAAGTGGGAAGGATGATTTAGAAGATATGGTATTTGTGATTTAATTTAAAGAGATAAAAGAAAAGAAATACAAATAATTACTCACCTTCTTTCTACCAAAAGCTTACCTTGAGGCTTTGCGATGATGTTACCTTGAATTGGAGGCAATCAGCGCATAGCCCATAAGAATCGATTTTTGGTCTCTTCCACATTACATCATCAAGATAGTCAAGCATGAAATGATACAGAGAGACTCACAATCCCATCGTCATGAGCTATCAGTGGCACTCGCAAAAGCAAGGCTCTTTCGATGCTTTAGACTCACTTGGAAGACAATTGTACCAAAAAGAAAAGTGAAGTAGAAAAGAAGAAGAAGAAGAAAACTAAAAAGAAGTACATACGAAGAAAGAACATCGATTCGATTTCATAACGATCAAAGAAAAGAAATAAACCTTACACCATTGTCACTTTTAGCTCAAGCTTCATTCTTGTTCTTCGATGAAAGTCGATCTCCTCTGAATTATAGAAATAAAAACTAAAATTACATGAACAAGAAAAACAAAAACCTAAACTAAGAAATGAAAAATTAGTCTAAATCCTAACTCTGCATGGTCGTCATTTTTTCAGCGCAGATACTGGCCTTTTATAGTCATAAACCCACTGTGCAGGATCCCGGGGAGATCGGGGGAGCAAACGCTCCCCCTAACTCCCCAACCTTGCCAGGCCACACCCTGTTGGTGGGTCAGTCTGGGATATCCTTCTGCATTTATCTTCAGTTTGTTTCTTCGTTTGATTCCAGGATTCTGACGAAATGGCCTTGGATTCTTGGCTTTAACCGATCGATTCTGAGAGGATTCTTCTCAACCGTTTTCAACCTCTTGATTTTGCCCTGATTCAGTGAGTGCGAATTAATTCTGATTTAATTCAGAATTTTGGTGGGCTTTGGGCTCATTTCTCTTCATCTCCTTAATGAATGGGCCTGCAAATAAATTAAACAATTAATTAGGACAATGCAGCTTTTATTCTATAATAAGTATGGAAATATGATATTACATATGCAACTTTAGTGACCAATCAACTACCTAAGTAGAATTATGATCAGAGCCAAACATCGATACAACCCGATCGAAAAAGAATGCTTGGAATTGGTATTCGTCATCCAGAAGATGCGACACTACTTGGTGGGATAAACCCTACACGTCATATCAAAAGTCAATCCTTTAAGATTGTTTATGACAAAGCCATCATCACTGAATGGTCAATTGGCAAAATGGGCCAAGTTGCTCTCCCAATATGAGATGCAGTTTCTGCCACAAAAAGCTGTGAAGGGACAGGCGGTGGCAGATTTCTTGGTTAAGCACCCAAATCCAAGGGCGACCAAACTTTATGAAGATCTCCCAGATGAGGTCGCTAAAGTTTGCTGGACCAGACATCTTTTGAAGGACAGATGTGGCAACTCTTCTTCGACGGCGCATCGAGAACGGGTCCGCGAGGAATATTATAGTAGGAATGGGGGTAGTACTTGTCTCCACACAAAACTACGTAATCCCTTGTGCATTCTCATTAACTGAGCCATGATCCAACGATATAGAAGAATACAATGCTCTCTTGATTGGGATGCAAATCGTCGATGAGATTGGCGTTAAAAATTTCAAAGCATACGTTGATTCAAAGCTCATAGTTAACCAGGTTCGCGAGGAGTATGAAGTCAGACATGAAGACTTGATACCCTATCATAACGCAACTATCCACATGGAAAAGAGGTTCAAAAACTTCTACATCGACCATGTACCTCGCCAGCAAAATGCGCATGCAGATGCACTGGCATCTCTTGCTGCTTCCTTGACTCTTCCAGCCAGAGCGGCAGAGAAAGTACTCGTCTATAACCATGACTTGTATTGTCCAAGATTCGCTTTTGAAGATAAACAAAAGCCAACAGGAGAACTTCAAGTCAAAGAAGCTCTAGAAACGTCAACAGGTCTAGAGTTCAGAGATTGGCGTATCTCGTACATCTTCTACATAATGTACGGTATTTTGCCTGATGACCCTAAAGAGTCGGCTGCCATTAGAAGGAAAGCCCCTAAATTCTACTACAATGCGATCACAAGAACATTGTATTGCCGATCGCATGATGGAATCCTCCTCCACTGCTTGTCACATAAAGAGGCACAAGAAATACTCAAAGAGGCTTATGACGGTATGTATAGGGCTCACTAATCGGGGAAAAACCGCGCACGAAAAGTGTATATTTTGAAATCAAGAGTTAAAAGTGCGTGCTTTGGCTTCCTCGATACTTTCGTTATAGCATAGCGGCTAAACGGGTAGAATCCATAGGGACGGGAAGCGATAGAAGCTTTACCAAAATGTTCACATGTGTTTTAAAGTCTCTTCAACATTTTAAAGAATCAAAGGAAAAGAAAACAAAGAATGAAAAGAGAAGAGTATCGTGAAACACCAAGAAGGGGGAAACATAGAAAAGAATGTATTTGTGGTTTTGGTATATTTCTAAAACAAAGTAAAAAGAGAAAGAAAACCCATGGCTACTAACTACTAATGGCTCCACTAATCATGTTAACCTCTTAGTGATAGTTGTCTCACATGTATTCTTGGCCATCACTAATCCTTAATTCAAGAGCGTTTCAAAGCATGACCCATACGATAACTTTCACATCCAAACTCAACAAAATTAGTGCAAGCTACAAGAGTGATCGGTCGCTAAGATTGCACATTTATTATTATATTCTCATACTTATTATAAAATAAACTCTGCTTGTTCATAATTATTGTTTAATTTATTTGTAGGCCCATTCCTAAAGGAGAGTGAAGAAAAATAAGCCCAAAACCCCATCAAATTCTGAATTAAATCAGAATAAATTCGTAATCAGTAAATTAGGGTAAATCTTGGCAAGTCAAAGAGGTTGAAAACTGGTTGAAATGAATCATCCCAAATCAAGCGGTTGAAGCCAAATATCAAAGGCCATTTTATCACAATTTCGGAGCTGTAACGGGAAAACCAGCAGAAGATAAGGAAAAATCTCCAAACAAAGAAGCTGCCCCAACCTGGTGTGGCCACCTGGCCACACCATTGCCGCGAAAACGCGGCCGTTTAATGTTTGTTGGGGGAGCGTTTGCTCCCTCTATCTTCTCACGTCTCTCCCCTCTGGGTTTTTGTCTATAAAAGGCAGGGCTTTCACTATAAATGGGACGACCATGCAAAGATAGAATTTAGTCCACTTTTTCATTCTTTATAGTGTAGGTTTTTATTTTCTTTTCATGTAATTTTCAGTTTTAATTTATGTAAATCAGAGGAGATCAGAGTTTCATAGGAGAATGAGAACGAAGCTTGTGCAGAGAGTGACACCGGTGTAAGATTTTCTTCTTTTCTCTTATTGTTATAAAATCAAATCTGTAGTTTCCCTTTTGTATGTACTTTGTCTTTGTTCTTCTTCTTCTTCTCTACTTTTCTTCTTTTGGTACCAATTGCTATTCAAGTGAGTCTTAAAGCATTGAAAGAGCCTTACCTTTGCGAGTGCCACCGAAAGCTCATAATGATGGATTTTGAGTTTCATTCTGTATTACTTCATACTTGCAACATCTTGATGATATAATGTGGAGGATACAGGAATCAACTCTTATGGGCTATACGTTGATCGCCTCATTTCAAGGTAACATCATTGCAAAAGATTCAAGGTAAGCATTTGGCCAAAGGAGGTAAGTAACTTTTAGATTCTTTTCCTTTTATTCTTTAGTTTAAAACATCACAATTATCACTTCTTTTATCACTCCTTTTTCATTTCTTTGTACATATCATTTCTAGTTTCTCCATCTTCTTAATCTACCAACTTCTTCCTAATTTAACTTTAACTCAATTTTCCTTTTTCTTTTAAAGAACTAAAGAAGAACTTTAACCATACTTTGTATCTTAAAAGAAGACTTACTAAAAAAGCTTCCATCGCTAGTCCCTCCTTGTGGATCACGACCCGCATAGCAACTTGCTATAGCGGTAGAATTGAGCACTTGCACATCTCTATTTTAAAGTTCTGAAATTCTGTATTTTTGTGTGCAAGTCCAAGCTCAATCAAAGAGCAAGCATGGAATAAAGTGATGTTAGCTTGTTAGAGAGTTAGGATGTTAGAGTGTTAGAATCCATCATCATGAGCCATCAATGGCTCTCGCAAAGCAAGGCCAAGTAGAGGCTATTAGATTCATGTAGCTTATCAAGTAAGATGTTTGCAAGTTAATGGCTAGTAGTTGGTTTCCATGAGAGAAAATTAGTTAAACATGTAAAAAAAGTTAGAGAAGAAAACAAAGAGAGGTAAAGAGAGAACCTTTCATAGCTTGTCACCTTCTATTATAAGTGTTGGCCCAAAAGGTTACACTCTCCATTTATTGAGTTTTGATGATGACAAACCAAATTAGTGCTATTTGGTACTAATGAGTTTGTTTAAGATAAGTTTCAGGCTAGTACCATATTTGGAGGCCATTGCTTAGCTATTGCAACAACTTCTAGGTTTCATGAAGTAAAGAAGGCATATTAAGGAAGGAACATAGAAGAAGGGGCTCTAGCAAGGCATAGCATGGCTCAAGACTTGAAGATTGCTCAACAAGATTTGTTTTTAGTTTTATAGGTTTAGAATTTTGTTAAAGAATGATGGATAGGTTTGAAGCTCAATCACACACGTTTTTGCGCACATATTATTTCTAAGATGATTTTCTATAAAATGTACAAAAATATTTTTATACAAAATCCTCTGCCTACAAATCAATTTTTATGTTTTATACTTATTACTATTTAAAGATATTTTTCATAAAAATCAAAGCCTTTTCAAAATTGTGTTTTAAAACCTGACTTTTGACCTGAGCCGGTCGACCGCACCAGTCGACCGTGCCTATGTCAGTCGTCCGGTCGACCGGACTAGTCGACCGAGGTTCTGGCAGATGCACGTATCAGTGTGCATGTCTGCCGGTCGACCGGGCGGTTGACCTGACTGCAATGGCTTTGCTCTCGGGTTTGTTGGGTCGACCGGGCGGTCGACCGGTTGCCTGTAACGGCTCTATTTTTGTATAGGCGGTCGACCGACCGGTCGACCGGACTAGCCGTTGAACAGTAAACGGCTATTTTCTGGGCTGTTTTAAATTTTGTCTTTTTGTGTTTAAAATTGGTTTAAGGGATATATTTCAAACCTAATACTCTCTGATTAATCCTAATTATGTTTTATCCCTTAACCCTAGCCCTCTCCTATAAATAGGGGTGTTTGGGGAGAAATTGTTTACAACAATCATTACAAGAAAAATTCAAAAGTTTAAGGCATTCAAAAGAGCTTTGTTTCTTGGTTTTTGTGCTGAAATTCTCTCTCATTTTCTGAAGTGTTTTTGAAATTCTCTCTGATTTAATTTTCTTTCTTCACTTACAACAAGAGCTTCATTCCTACTCATTGTTCTCTAAGGACCTTTTGTAAGGGAAGAGACTTTTGAAAGAGAGAGTTTGTGGTCTTTTGACTACTCAAAAATTGCTTGTAATTGAGATTGTGGAGTTGGGTACTCCGGTATAATTGTGATTTCTTTGTGATAGTGGAAGTAGCTAGAATCCTTCTGGGGAAGGCGGGGAGTAGAGCTGGGTGCTCGAACCTCGATAACATATCCTTGTGTTTGCGTTTGGTTTACATTCTTGCTCTCCTTACTTTACTTTACTTGCACTTATTACTTGCTTATCATCATCATTGCTATATTTACTTACTTTCATTCATCTTGTGAATCTTGTTGGGTGATTGCTACATCTTAATTTTTAATTTGTCCATTGATTAGCATTATCACCTATTCACCCCCCTCTAGGTGATTTTCAATTGGTATCAGAGCTTGGACTCTAGGTTTTGGCTTAACATCCATAGAGAGATCCTTAAAATTTGCTAATCAACATTTTCATTCATACATTCATACACTAGTAAACATGGCCGATAACATTAAAACCCCTCCTAAATTTGATGGACTTAATTTCCCTATTTGGAAGGTTAGGATGACTATATTTTTGCAATCTTTGGGTAGCTTAGTGGCCAAGTCCTTGACCAAACCTATGTAGCACCCGATGGTGATGAGAGCACTTGGACCGACTTCAACTTTAGAGAATATGAGGCTAACTCCAAGGCCCAAAACTCCCTATTAACCGCCTTGAATGAGGATGACCTTACACGGGTAATTCATTGCCAATCCGCCTATGAGATTTGGCAACATTTATTGGTCACACACGAAGGGACTTCACAAGTCAAGAGAGCTAAGATAGATCTCTTGAGGTCCCAATATGAGTCATTTAAAATGATTGATGATGAGTCTATTGATAGTATGATTACAAGATTTACTAAAATCACTAATGGTCTTTCCTCCTTAGGTGATGACATCTCCAACGATCAAAAGGTGCGGAAAGTGATTCGGGCTCTTCCGTCTTCATGGGAGATAAAGGCCACCACCTTAAAAAATTGAACGACAAGGACGAGATGGACCTCATTAGTCTCATTGGGAACCTAAAGACCCATGAGATGGAGAAGAAGGCAAGAGAAGAGGCCACTACTTCAAAGAAGAAATCCATAGCCTTCAAGACTTCATCCACAAATGATGACGATGAAGAAGACGAAGAAGAAGATGAGGAGCTAACTCTACTTGTGCGGAACGTCAAGAGGTTGTACCGGAAAAACAAGCTCAACTTCCGGAGAAAATTTGAAGGCAAAGAGGAGAGAAGGATCATTTGCTACAATTGCCGCAAACCCGGACATATCATGGCGGATTGCCCGGAGTTTAAGAAGAAGATGACTTCCTCCTTCAAGCCAAAGAAGCCGGAGGAAAAGAAAGCATACAAGGCAACGTGGGATTCGGAAAGCGAGTCCGAAGAAGAGGTGGATACCGCAAACATGTGTTTCATGGCAAACACTCCAAAGGTAACCTCCCCATCTCTTGATGATGAAGATGATGAATTAAGTAAGGAAGTTCTTGTACATGCTTTTGTTGAACTTTTCGAAACTTATAATAACAAGAAACTTGAATGCTTAAAATTGCAAAAGGAAGTTGCTTTTCTCAAAATCAACTTGCTATGGTTTCTAAAGAAAAGGATGATATTTCTTCTAATCTTATTTCTATTCAAAATAAGTTTAATGCCTACAAGGTTTCTTGTAAGGGAAAATCTCCTATTGTTGATGAAAAAGAAATTTCCTCTTTAAAAACTAAAATGGTTGATTTTGAAAAAGTTTTGAAAGATTTTGCTTTTAACACTAAGAAACTTGAAGAAAAGTTTTTCAAAAAGCACACCTCTCATGCTAAAAATTCACATGCTCACACTACACATGCTAAATCTTTTCATGCTCACAACTCTCATGCTCACAAATCACACACTCATTATGCTTTCAAATATGGTAGAGTATATAGATGCACATATTGTGGTAAGAATGGACATTTAGCTAAATTTTGCTATGACCAAGTTAATAGATCAAATAATCTTGTTTGGGTTAATGAAACTAACCCTCTAGGACCCAAGAAAATGTGGGTACCAAAATCAAGACCTAAATTATTTGATGTAGGTACACACCAAGGCCCTAAGACGTAGGGAGCGGTGGTACCTTGATAGTGGTTGTTCAAGACACATGACGTGGGATATCAACAACTTCACAACCCTATCAAGGTACATGGAAGGTGGCTCCGTCACCTTCGGGATGACTCCAAAGGAACTATCATCGGTATAGGTAACATTCAAATTGGTGCATCTCCTATTATAGAAAATGTTGTTTTAGTAGATGGTTTAAAACATAATTTGCTTAGCATTAGTCAACTTTGTGACCGTGGACTTAAGGTTGTTTTTGATGATTCTTCTTGCAAGATTTTTGATGTTAAATTCGATGTTTGTATTCTTACCGGTTTTCGTGACAATAATGTTTATATCATTGACATGCTTAATTTAGATTGTTCTACTAAATGCTTGAATGCTTTTGATGAAAATTCTTGGCTTTGGCATAGAAGATTAGGACATGCATCTTTTGACCATCTTGCTAGAATTAATTCTAAGGATTTAGTAAAGGGTATACCTTGCTTGAAGTTTGAGAAAGACCGCATTTGTGGTGCGTGCCAACTTGGGAAACAAACCAAGTCTTCCTTCAAACCAATTAAGGATATCATGACTACTAGGCCCTTAGAACTAATTCATATGGATCTTTTTGGACCAACACAAACTAAAAGTTTAAATGGTAGTAGATTTGTATTTGTTTTAGTTGATGATTTTTCCGTTTCACTTGGGTTTTCTTCTTGCAAAGTAAAGATCAAACATTTTCTCATTTCAAAATTTTTTGAAAAAGGGTTGAAAAAGAAAAAGGTTTTTCGATTTTGAGAATAAGGAGTGATAGAGGTGGTGAGTTTGTTAACCAACTCTTCATGACTTATTGTGATGAAAAGGGAATCAAGCATGAAATGTCTTGTCCTAGGGCTCCACAACAAAATGGAGTAGTAGAAAGGAAAAATAGAACACTTCAAGAGATGGTTAGGACAATGATAAGTGAATATGACCTCCCTCAATATTTATGGGCCGAGGCCGTAAACACCGCATGCTATATTTCAAATCGTATTTATATGTGTAAGAATTCTTCCAAAACATCTTTTGAAATGTATCATTCTAGAAAACCTAATGTTGCATATTTTAAAGTTTTTGGATGCAAGTGTTTTGTTTTAAATACTAAGGAGAATTTGGGTAAATTTAATGCTAAGGCTTATGAAGCTATCTTTGTTGGATATTCTTCTACTAGCAAAGCATATAGAGTTTTTAATAGATCTTCACTTACTATTGAAGAAACCATGCATGTTAAGTTTGAAGAATCTAATGTGGTTGTTGAGAATGTTGTAGAGATTGAACCATTAGGTGAAGACATGGAGAGACTATCCTTGAAGGACTCACCCGCTCAAGAAGAAAAGCAAGAATCAATTGGTGATGTTCAAGAGGATAAAGAGGAAAGCTCTCAACCGCTTCCTAAAGCTTGGAGATACGCTACAAATCATCCTAAGGAGCTCATCTTGGGTGATGCATCTAAAGGAGTCACAACACGCTCCAAACTCCATGACCTATGTGATAACTTTGCTTTCATTTCTCATTTTGAACCCAAAGGCATTCTCGAAGCCGAGACGGACCCATATTGGTTGCTTGCCATGCAAGAGGAACTCAATCAATTTGAGCGCAACCAAGTTTGGCACCTTATTCCTAAGCCCCACGATAGACCAATAATTGGTACTAAGTGGATCTTTAGAAACAAGATGGATGAGTCCGGAAATATCATTAGGAATAAAGCTAGGTTAGTGGCCCAAGGTTACACTCAAGTTGAGGGAATTGACTTTGAGGAGACCTTTGCACCCGTAGCACGACTTGAAGCCATACGGATGACACTAGCTTTTGCATCTTTCAAAAATTTTAAACTTTTTCAAATGGATGTGAAAAGTGCATTTTTGAATGGTTTTATTAATGAAGAAGTTTATGTTTCTCAACCTCCCGGTTTTGTTGATCATGTTCATCCCGATTTTATTTTCAAACTTGATAAAGCTTTATATGGATTGAAACAAGCTTCTAGAGCTTGGTATGAAAGGCTTTCTAGTTTTCTAATTTCAAATGATTTTGTTAAAGGCAAAGTAGACACTACTCTATTTACTAAGCATGTTGATAATGATATATTAATTGTGCAAATTTATGTAGATGATATAATTTTTGGTTCTACTAATGAGCTTTTATGCAAGGATTTTGAAAAGGTCATGCAACTTGAATTTGAAATGTCTTCAATGGGTGAGCTCAATTTCTTCCTTGGACTCCAAATCAAGCAATTGCAAAACGGGACGTTCATAAGTCAAGCCAAGTACGCAAAGGAACTCGTAAAGAAGTTTGGACTTGAAGGCTCAAAGACTTGCAACACTCCCATGGCAACTACAACCAAGCTTGATAAAGATGACCAAGGAAAAAATGTTGATATTAAATTATATAGAAGCATGATAGGAAGTCTTTTATATTTAACGGCAAGTAGGCCGGATATCATGTTTAGTGTGTGTCTTTGTGCTAGATTTCAATCGTGTCCTAAAGAGTCCCATCTTATTGCGGTAAAACGCATTATTCGTTATATTAAGGGCACTATTGGGATGGGTCTATGGTATCCGAAAACCGGAGATTTCTCAATGACGAGTTATTCGGATGCCGACTATGCGGGTTGTAGAGTAGATAGAAAGAGTACTAGTAGGACATGTCAATTTCTTGGTAATTGTCTTGTTTCATGGTCCTCTAGGAAACAAAATTCCGTAGCACTCTCAACCGCCGAGGCGGAGTATGTTGCCGCGGGGGCTTGTTGTGCACAAGTCCTTTGGATGAAACATACTCTCCTTGATTTTGATTTGCATTTTGATCATATAAAAATATTTTGTGATAATACTAGTACTATACACATGACTAAGAATGCAAATCAACATAGTAAGACCAAGCACATTGAGATTAGATATCACTTTCTTAGAGATCATTTTGAGAAAGGAGATATAGATATTGATTATGTTTCTACGGATTTGCAACTAGCCGATATTTTCACTAAATCTCTTGATTTTGCTAGATTTTCGTTTATTTGTGGAGAACTTAATGTTTGTATTATTGATTAAACATGTGATTCCTAACCCTTTTTGATGTATGACAAAAAGGGGGAGAATAAGTTAGTGCATGATAAAAATAAATTTATATGGTCTTGGTTCCATATGAGTTTATATGAGTTTATATATGTTTTTGTTGTTGTCTTGTTTTCATGCGTTTTATATATGTTTTTGTTGTCTTGTTTTCATGCGTTTTATATATGTTTTTGTTGTCTTGTTTTGTTTTCATGCGTTTCAATTGGTTTAAATTGGTATCAAGAGCATATATGTTTTTATGTTTTTCAATGAGTTCTTGTGTTTTTGAGTTTAAATGTTTTCTTTATATAGCATAATTTGAGGGGGAGTTTTCTCCTCCCCTATATTTTTATCTTGTAGCCTATTTGTTTTGTCATCATCAAAAGGGGGAGATTGTTGGCCCAAAAGGTTACACTCTCCATTTATTGAGTTTTGATGATGACAAACCAAATTAGTGCTATTTGGTACTAATGAGTTTGTTTAAGATAAGTTTCAGGCTAGTACCATATTTGGAGGCCATTGCTTAGCTATTGCAACAACTTCTAGGTTTCATGAAGCAAAGAAGGCATATTAAGGAAGGAACATAGAAGAAGGGGCTCTAGCAAGGCATAGCATGGCTCAAGACTTGAAGATTGCTCAACAAGATTTGTTTTTAGTTTTATAGGTTTAGAATTTTGTTAAAGAATGATGGATAGGTTTGAAGCTCAATCACACACGTTTTTGCGCACATATTGTTTCTAAGATGATTTTCTATAAAATGTACAAAATATTTTTATACAAAATCCTCTGCCTACAAATCAATTTTTATGTTTTATACTTATTACTATTTAAAGATATTTTTCATAAAAATCAAAGTCTTTTCAAATTGTGTTTTAAACCTGACTTTGACCTGAGCCGGTCAACCGCACCAGTCGACCGTGCCTATGTCAGTCGTCCGGTCGACCGGACTAGTCGACCGAGGTTCTGGCAGATGCACGTATTAGTGTGCATGTCTGCCGGTCGACCGGGCGGTCGACCTGACTGCAATGGCTTTGCTCTCGGGTTTTGTTGGGTCGACCGGGCGGTCGACCGGTTGCCTGTAACGGCTCTATTTTTGTATAGGCGGTCGACCGACCGGTCAACCGGACTAGCCGTTGAACAGTAAACGGCTATTTTTTCTGGGCTGTTTTAAATTTTGTCTTTTTGTGTTTAAAATTGGTTTAAGGGATATATTTCAAACCTAATACTCTCTGATTAATCCTAATTATGTTTTATCCCTTAACCTAGCCCTCTCCTATAAATAGGGGTGTTTGGGGAGAAATTGTTTACAACAATCATTACAAGAAAAATTCAAAAGTTTAAGGCATTCAAAAGAGCTTTGTTTCTTGGTTTTTGTGCTGAAATTCTCTCTCATTTTCTGAAGTGTTTTTGAAATTCTCTCTGATTTAATTTTCTTTCTTCACTTACAACAAGAGCTTCATTCCTACTCATTGTTCTCTAAGGACCTTTTGTAAGGGAAGAGACTTTTGAAAGAGAGAGTTTGTGGTCTTTTGACTACTCAGAAATTGCTTGTAATTGAGATTGTGGAGTTGGGTACTCCGGTGTAATTGTGATTTCTTTGTGATAGTGGAAGTAGCTAGAATCCTTCTGGGGAAGGCGGGGAGTAGAGCTGGGTGCTCGAACCTCGATAACATATTCTTGTGTTTGCGTTTGGTTTACATTCTTGCTCTCCTTACTTTACTTTACTTGCACTTATTACTTGCTTATCATCATCATTGCTATATTTACTTACTTTCATTCATCTTGTGAATCTTGTTGGGTGATTGCTACATCTTAATTTTTAATTTGTCCATTGATTAGCATTATCACCTATTCACCCCCCCTCTAGGTGATTTTCAATAAGCACTCTTACTTTCCAACCATGTATCACTCTCTCACCTATTACAAGATCTACAAGAAATAAAAAATACAAAGGAGGAAGAAGAAGAAGACTAAATTAAACTACCCTAAACTGCAATAAGGAAAAAACCCTAAAAACTAACCTAAAAACACTTCAAACACTCCTCAAAACTTCTCCTTCCCCTGCTCTGGAAATCTCAGGGTATTTATAGGCAAAACTGGGTACCAGAGGGACTGTACAGAGCCGCGCGTTAAATCTTGGTGCGTGACTCCACACCAGAGCCACGGAAACGCGGCCTACCAGGGCTGCGCGCTCAGCACCGCCTCCTGCCTTCTCGCTTGTCCCCCTGTCGGTTGCATGTCCTAGTTTCTAATTTTGGGCCCCTGGTTTTGACGAAACAGCCCTCCAAAGTCAATGGCTATATTTGTAGGCTTTTAGTCAACAATTAAATGATGATTTTGGGTCTTCTTCTTCATTCATGCCATGAACCTAGAAACATACAAGATAGGTATTATTAGCATAATTTAATATTAAATAAATGTTAAGATGTGGTATGAAATATGCAATTTTAGAGACTAATCACTCACCAACTTGCTCCAAAACTTGGAGATCGACAGCAAAAACTGGGATACTATTAGCCGAAAATGATCCCTGATGCCATCGCCTATGCTAAGCAATGCCACGCCGTCAGATCCATGGTAACTTCATTCACCAGGAACCAGGACATCTTCGCCCTACAACTTCTTCCTGGCCATTTGAAATGTGGGGAATGGATGTGATTGGTCCATCAGCCCACCTTCATCCAAAGGACACTGGTTTATCTTAGCTATAACCGATTGCTTCTCCAAATAGGCTGAAGTTATCCCCTTGAGGGAGGTAAAAATATCTGATGTGATCAAGTTCATTAAACATCACGTGGTCTACTGCTTTGGCGTGCCACGACGGATTGTCCATCCTTTCAGAGATTCTGCAATAAGTTTAGAATCCAGAGCGTGTCTTCAACAGCATACTATCCAGCCGCTAACGGCCTTGCAGAACCTTTCAACACGACCATCGGAAAACTTCTCAAAAAATTCATCTCGAAGAGCCAACACGATTGGGATGATAAGTTTGGTGAATGCTTATGGGCTTATCGCACAACAATGAGAAACTTGATGAAAGCTACACCGTTCTCTTTGGTATATGGGTGTGAAGTCGTACTTCTACTAGAAATTCAGATCTCATCTCTATGCGTTGCCTAGACAACAGAGATGACAAATGAGGAGAAGCATCGACTGCGACTCTAGGAGCTGGAAGCTTTAGACAGTAAATGCCTGCAAGCTCAACACAAATCGAGCTCTATCAAGCTCAAATTACCCGAGCCTTCAACAAGAAAGTCAAGAAGCAGACTTTCAAAAAAGGTGACCTTGTCTTAGTTGTCAGAAGATCCATGGTGTTGACGCATGAGACCAAGGAAAAATTCGAGGCCAAATGGGAAGGACCATTTGTAGCGAAGTTGGTTTACTCGAATGGAGCATACCGCCTTATAACCTCAGACGGTGATATGCTCATGATGCCGATCAACAGCAAATCCTTGAAGAAGTTCTATCTTTAACAGAATTCTTCCTATGATCAGGTTAATGTTACACCTCTGATCAAAACTAGATCCAAGATATTTGGAAGAGTGCCAAAGAAAAGCATCTTTCTTTCTTTAATGGATCATATTACAGTTGATCATTGTCGAGCCGACCGAATGCCAGTTACATCATGATGCATGATGTAAACATCAAAGAAGAGACAAAGTGCGAGACTTCGATTTTAGCCTTGTTACTCTCCTCTTGTTTATCTATCGAAATTCGACGCCTCTGAAGACTAAGGATAGAGGAAAATGTTGGCTTTTAAGTCAATATAAGTCCTTAACAACTCATCATACTGAGGAAAATAGCTTGGCTAGCCTAACTCAAATGGTAGTTGGCAAAGGCGTACCAAATCTGTTGATAGCTGATGGTATGCTAAAAATCCTAAGGGACTTGGTCCCACTTCCCTTCCAAAATCTCTTACCAATTTCCTCTCACAGAATGGTAGGACCACAAAATATCTGTGTCCATTTCCCCGGCGAAATAAGCACAAACTTGTCACGTTAACAGTAAACCTCTGGCAAGCCATTTTTCTCAATCCAAAATAGGATTTGTCAAGTTAATATTACATTTCTGACAATCTATTCTATTTCTCCTCCAAAATCTCTTATTAATTCCCTCCCACAGAATTGTAGGATCACAAAAATACCTGTGTTCATTTTCCCGCGAAATAAGCACAGACTTGTCACGTTAATAGTAAACCTCTGACAATCTATTTTTCTCGATCTCTACTCAAGTTAACATTAAACCTCTAACGATAAAATTTCACCAAATACCCTCAAAATCTCTCCGCTGTTATATTAACATTACACCTCTAACGACAAACCTCTCATGCCCCTAGAAAATCAATGTTTGTCATGTTAATATTACACCTCAGACAATTCATTTTATTTTCCACCAAAGTCTGCTACCACTTCCCTCCAATGGAGTGGTAGGTCCACAAGCTCAATCATTGCTATATTAATATTACACCTCTAATAGTGAAAAGTTTAAATAGTCCTCAGTGAGTACGGACTTCCACTTGTCGCTTCCTTACATGGAGTCACAAGTCCTCAAAATTGCTTATATCGTAAATCCACTCTTATCAAGTTAACACTATGCCTCTGACATTTCAAACTTCACTAGTCAATTCTCCTCAATAGAATGACAAATCCTCAAAATTGATCATATCGCAAATCAACCCTTTGTTATCATGTTAACACTATATCTTTGACAAATTACTGTTAAGTTTAATATCATACCTCTAACAGTGATTAAGTTACTGCCAAATTCAATATTAAACCTCTGACGGTCACTTTCCTCAGGCTTCCATATCAAAGCTGTAACACCCCATCCTCAGTATACGTACACAGCTATGTGTCCTGATTTTTGGAGCGTATTTTTATTATTTTATTTTATGTATTTATTTATTTTCTGTTATTTAAATTCTTACTCATATAGCAGTACTGCATGATTTGACCTTTTTGGTATTCAGATTTGACCGATTTTAGTTTCAAATATTATTTTTTAATATTCTAGATTTTTTATGATTTTCTGAAATTTTTTGGAATTAAATTGTAAATCTTCAAACCGGTGTCGACCAGTGTCGCTGACCGACTTTCAGATTTTTAATTCACAAATGGAGTTGAAAATCTAAAAATGGCTTTCACATTATTTCTTAAAAAAATGTTTTCTATCTAAATGAATTTTTTGAGAATTTTTAAAATTTATCAAAATTCCCCTGGATTTGGTGTCGGCCAGTATCACTGGTTGATTCCAGGAATTTTAGTTTACAATTGAAATCAAATTTCTGGATTCCGCTTTCATATTTCTTCTTAAAATTATATTTTCTTCTTTTAAGCATTTTCTGAGATTTTTCAGATTTTATCAAAATCCGGCTGATTGGGAATGAATAGTGTGGTAGATTGCACAGATATTATGTAAAAGAGATAAGGTTTAGAATCAACCTTAGTGCTTGATCATTCCACAAATGTATTTCAAATGGTTAATGTATCCTTTCCAATCTCCGTTATAGCAAAGGCTATACCGGGTCGATTCTCCGGGAGAGCTTGCGATGGAAGCGTTACGGTTCGTAGTGAAGCAAGAAAACGAAGTATCTTCTTTGTTTTTAAGCAAAAGCAAAAAGCATGGAAAGGAAATGGAAGAAGTTGTGGATTTGTGCATGATGGAAAAAGAATCAAAAGAACTTAAGAAAACTGTATTGCTAAGAAAGAAAGCTATTGAAGAAATCTTGGAAGAAAACTTTAGATGAGAAAGACCATGGCTAGCTAACTTTACCACTTCGCTAACTTACTAAGCTCAATGGTGATGCTTGATTGCCTTATGTTGATTCATTGGCAATAGAGATCACTTTGCTTGTTTGTTCAAGTACTTTACCGTTTGGAAGATGAGTGTTCCTTTAGGTCTTAGCTTGTAGCCTCATGTTGATTCATTGGCTCCCAAGATAGATTATCAATGATGAACTCTAGGAGTGACACTCAAGGGATGCTAAGGAAGAAGATACAACATTCAATTAACATTCAAGACATAAAAACAAATTAGCTTGAAGTAAAGAAGTCATTCTACAAGTAGCATATATTTGGTTATCCATCTCCATGTTCCATCAAGGCACTTGTTCTAGACAAGGCTCTAAATGAGGCACACATGAGTCATATGGAGTTTGAACAAGCATTTACCAAGTGAAAGCAACTCTACTTCCTTGGAAAGCAAAAGAGATTCTAACAATGCAAGTATAGAAAGTAGCAATCACCCAAAGAGATAGAAGTTAGCTAGGTAAGTTGTTAGCTAGCCATGTAAAAGAGATTTAGCTATCCATTGCACAAGAAACTAAGCAACAATTCATGATGAAAATAGAAAAGCAATAGAAGCAAAGCAATAGAAATGAAATAGAAAGAAAGCAAGAAAGTAAAACAACGTACTAGAGATCGTAAAGAGAAGAATGAAGCTTTGATTAATCCTTGCTTACAAGTAATGTCACCTCCTTGCTTACAAGCTCTCAAAAGCACTCTCTTTTCTCTCTTTGACAAAATCTCTAGGAGGAAGAAGAGGGAGAACTAAAACCTAAAGAGAATACCAACACTCTCTCACAAAATACAAGAATTTCCCCTAATCTCTCCTCTCTCTTCTCTCTTCTCTCGTGCAAGCCCTGGTCCTGTATTTATTGTTGGCCCAAAGGCCTATCACCCTAGTTTTGATGATGATCAACTCATGAAGTTATGATTACTAATGATCTTGTTTAATTAATGATAGATTCTTTATCAAGATCTTAGTAGGTGTGGAGCTTCAACAAAGGATAAAATGTCAAGTTGGAAGCTAGCACCGGTCGATTCACGAGCCTATGCATCAAGACCACATCTAGAGATGAGCTCGGTGGATTGCATGTGGACCAAGTCATGAAGATGAGAAGACTTCAAGGGAAGACTTCAAGAAGATGAAGACTTGTGTCTAGGTATAAGATTTTTATTTGTTTTAGATAAAAATGTAAAGGATAGAATAGATTGGTGGATTGCTCAAGTCATATCACACATACACTCTTGAGATTTAATTATCTTTTCATAAAAGAATTTTTAGTTAGAAAAGACTCTTTCATTTTAGTAAAAAGGTTTTTCATTGGACAAAATACATGTCTTGGTTTTTTGATGTTACCTATATACATATCTTTAACCAAAACAAGTTTAGTGCTTTATGTCAAAAACTAGATATTTCATCTTGATTGTGTGGTAGATCATATCCATACACACTTTGCTTTATAAGTTCAAAATATCTTGTTTTTGTATTTTGTGAAGTTATGGAAAAACAAGTTTTAGAAAAACATATTTTTAGAAAAACAGTTTTTATTTTGATTGAAACTATTTTTCTGGATTTACTGTGAATTTCTGGGATTTTTATTAAGTTAAAAGACCAATCTTTAATCCCATTTTTCTGGTTCTGGCAGTTCTGATTTTTCAGAACTGACAGTGGCCGGTCGACCGGGTCGGTCGACCGGACATGCACAGACGTGCACGCCAGTGTGCACTGGAGGATCGGCCGACCGGGCCGGTCGACCGCTCCAGAGAGCTTGCTCTCGGGAAACTTCGGTCGACCGCACCGGTCGACCGATAGAGAAGGAATTCTCTGCTCCAAGTGCTCGGTCGACCGAGCCGGTCGACCGGAGGCTGCAACGGTCGGATTTTGACCGTTGCGGTCGACCGGACCGGTCGACCGGAAGCTCTGACAGAGCCCAACGGTCAGATTTTTCTGGCCTCTATAAAAGGGGGTTTTGTCATTGTTTTGAGCCAAGATTTTTGGAGACCTTAGAGCTAGTTTTTCCCAGTCTTTCTGAATGATTTTTCTCCACAAAATTAGAGTCAATACTTCCAATTAAAAGGAGAGTTTTATCAAAGAGTGTAAAAGAGATTATCTTGAGTTTTTCACCAAAGATTCTTTCCTTGCTTTCTCACACAAACACTTGAGCATCCATTGAGCTATTCATTCTATAGGAGTGTTATTGTGAAGAGGATTTTAGGTGATCAAGAGTTGTGATCACCAAAGTTCATCTTTGTTCTTTGAGAAGGCGGACGGTTGTGTTCGCGGTTTGTTTCGGGTTCTAGTGAGGACTTGGTTGTTGGGTCCTAGTGAGGACTTGTAGCTCGAGGGGCGGCCTCGACGAGCCGGTGGGCTTGTGGTGTGTAAGGGACTTTGGGAGTCCGAGGGCTTGTAGGTGTTGCGGCACCAAGGAGAGATCCGGTTGGATCGTGCATAGTGGAAATCCTTCGTGTGTCGAAGGCGGGGATGTAGAGCAAGTGTGCTCGAACCTCGAAACAAACCCTTTGTGTTTGCGATTGCTCACTCTTGCTCTCTCTCTCTCTCTCTCTCTCTCTTTGTCTCTTTTATATCTTGCATTCAATTATTGTCTATCTTTATATGCTTGATATACCCTTGTGCTTAATTGTTATATAATTGCTTGGGATTGATTGTCTAACACTTGTATTCAACCAAGAGAGCCAACGCGGCGCCTCAACCCATTCAAGGGGAATCTAGAGGAGTTTGTCCAGAGCCTCACAAGGGGAATTCGGCAACACTCTTGTGTTATACATAAGTGTTCAATTAAAAGAAGTTTAATTTGGTCATCTTAGTTTTAATTCCGCATTATTTGTTCATAAGTGACCATTAGATTAGCCATCACCTATTCACCCCCCTCTAGGTGATCTTACAATTGGTATCAGAGCCAAGTGCTCTTGATATTGGGTCTAACAACCTAGAGTTAAAGATCCTCCTTTAGGCTAATCACAATATTTTGTACACACACCATGGACTTCATGTCACCACCCACCTTTGACACTCTTAACATCCAAATTTGGAAGGTTAAGATGTCTTTGTTCCTCAAAGGACTTGGCCTTAGTGTATATCTTGCCACAACTAATAAAGAATATTGCTTAAATGGTAAGAACATTGAGGCTAATGCAAAAGCCCTTCATGCTATTAAGTCAACCCTAAATGATGATTATTTATCTAGGGTTTCTAATGTTGAATCGGCTTTTGTAGTATGGAACATCATCACCTCCCTCGGCGAAAAAGATCTATACTATGCGGGGAGTGACTCGGACGTTGGAAGCGACACCTCCAACGCATGCTTTATGGTCCAAGGGGATAACCCCCTTGAGGTAAACTCTGAATCCGAGGATGAGGATGTTAATATGTCATATGATGAGCTTAATACACTTTGCCAATTATTGCTTGAGAAATATGACATGATTAAAAAGAAAAATAAAAATTTGAAAAAGGAACTTGATTGCATGCATGTAGAACATGACTCTTTTAGAAGTAACATTGCATGTTTAGAAAAAGATAATAAAATTTTGAAAAAGAATTTTGATTGCATGCTAAGAGAGAATGTTTCTTTTAAAACTAAAATAGCATGTATTGAAAAAGAAAACAATATTTTGAAAAATGAGAATGTTTCCCTTATGTCTAAATTAAATGATTTATGTGAAGGGAACACTATTTTGAAGGATAAGATTGATTTGGTGGAAAAACAAAAGGAAATCGCTTTTCAAGAAAATAAATCTTTAAAAAGAAAATTTGTTGAAAAAGAAAAGGATAATGTTTTTCAAAAGAAAAAGAAAAATGATTCTTTATCTCACCATGCTTTACATGCCACAACTAATGAGATTAAGAATTTGAAAAATAAGATAGATAATTTGAGCTCTAATTTGAGCACATGTGCATTCAATCATTCTAAGTTGGAATCTTTGTTTCAAAAGAAACAAGTTCCCCATGCTCATGCACATACACATCATGCTCATGCTTATGTTGCACATCACGATCACAATCACACTCATAAGCATCATGATAGGGTGTACACTTGTACACATTGTGGTCGCAAAGGCCATTTAGCAAAATATTGTTTTGATAAGAAGCATAACTTATATTTTGCTATGTCTAAAGGATTTGGGTTCCTTATAATAAAGCTAACCCCAAAGGACCCAAGAAAATATGGGTACCAAAACCCCCACCTTTTGCTTGTGATGTAGGTGAGGGCTCTCACAAAACGTGAGAGGGATGGTACCTTGGTAGTGGATGCACTTGGACATGATGGACATACTTTTGGGTTGCATCGCTATCAAGGAGCTTTGGTGGATCAACCACCATGCTAGGAGCTTTGGAGTTGGTAACAATTTCTAAACTCTTATTTCATTTATGTACATGCTTGTTCATTCATAATATTCATAGTATGTTCATATTTTAAGATATTTTTGGTGTTTCATGTGGTATATACTAGTTTAAGTGTAGTTTCTATCAAAACTTGTATTATACATGTACAAATAGTGAACTACAATTGACTCATATATATTTGAACTTCATGCTCATTTGTGTCCACTATATGCATGTGTATAGGCTAGTTTTGATGATTCGGTCATTTATACTTGTTATGCCTATCTTTGATCTTACTTCATGTATATGTGTGTTTAATTCAAATCTAATAAATATACATGTATACCCTTGAGTCATTTGCCTTCATGCAATATATATTGGACTCTTTTCATATTTGGGATATGTATGCATATTGTTAGAATTGGATAAATCATACATATACCATGAAGATTAGTATTTTAAATAAATAATAAAAAAATTGATGATTTTTCATGTTTTTGATTTGTATTAAAGATTAAAACATGTGTAAAACAAAATGTGATTTATGATCTTTTTGAGTTTGAATGACTACTTTCATAAAAATACCATTTACATAACCTTTGAACACTCATCTTTTATGATAAAAGATAATTTTTGAGCTTTATGGACTATGAGTGCTTGAACTTTTGTGTATTTAGTATTATTCATGGAAAACATTTGACTTTGTATTTTTGAAGGATCTTTAACTAGTTTGTCAAAAATCCATTTAAACTAGTTATCTATTCTTCAAATTGATTCACATGATCCTATTTTTAATCATATGGATAAATTCTTTTGTATTTTCAAAATTTATTTGATGCTTCATGATTTGAATATTAGTTTAAATGTTAGCATTTGTCAACACTTGGATTTATACTTATACACATTATGGATCACAAATAAATCTATATATGATTGGGTTTAAATGTTTATTTGTGCCCATTAGCTGTGTTAGTATAGCCTAAGTTTTGATGATTGTTACATTGTAAACTTGTATTCCCTTTTTGGATTTATGCTATGATCATGTGCTTTCATTTCATGTATATGTTTGTCTTGCCAAAATATTAAGATATACATGGATACTTCTTGAGTCATTTGCCTTTCATGCAAATCTATATATAGACTCAAATGTGTTTTAAGGATATGTATGTATACTTAATGTCTTGTCAAAACATACATATATCTTGAAATATAAATTTTTGTTTTAATAAAAATTTTGTAATTTTTCAATAAAATTTTTGTGATGGATTTCATGATTTCAAAATTTTAAGGAATATTGAGTTTTATTGCTACTTTTCATGATACCATGTTCCACATAACACTATCACACTCACTTCTTCTTGATATGGACTTTATGGATAGAGTGTTTTTTAGTGCCTTGTGTTTCATTGATATTTCATGAAAAACTTTTGGCTTATTCCTTGATTGAAGGATTCCGTACTAGTTGTTAAACCCCTTCATTTAACTAGTTCGAATTCTTCATGTGGTAGATTTTATGATATATACACTTAAGCTTAATTTTCAATTGATATCATTGGATATTTTCAATTGGTATCAATATGACCTCTTATTGTGTATACTCATATGTTGTTCTTTCATATATGTATGTATCTACTTCAATTGATATTATCTTTTCATACATATATGTGATCTTTAGTGCTTGATTTACACACGTATATTATATACTATATGTTTGCTTATCAAGATTTTGTTTTTTTTTTTTTTAAAAAAAAAATATTCGATATGAACTTGTGTTTTGTATTGCCTATATGCAAGGAGAGCTTAACATCTCTCTTACATATAGATTCATGTTGAGTGTATTGTGTATTGAGGAGCTTAACATCTCTTCTTTATATGGTACACGTGTGTAGGGGAGCTTCACATCTCCTCTTATGCATGACATATTATACGTTATGTGAATTAGGGTTTGTCATCCCTCTTTCATGTAATGTATTTGTGTCGGAAGTTAACTTAACGTCTTCCTCTTCATGAATTTATATCGCATATAAATTTTATTGATTGATTTGATTACCCCTCCTTGATTTCTTGGTTTTTGACAAAAAGGGGAGAAAAATTTGTTTGATTTGATTTCACTTTGAACCCTTTGTTGATGATTGACAAAAGGGGGAGAAGTATTTGAGTATTTGAGTTATATGCATGATTTGATTTCCTTACTTAAGGGGGAGAAGTATTTGTTTCCTTGCTTAAGGGGGAGTAAGATTTGTATTTATGCATATATATGTTGTCTTGCAATTAGGAGCAAAAGATTTGACTTAAGATTTGATTTTTGTTATGATTGCATCTCCTACATTGCATACATGTCATGTGCTTTTGTTGCCATATCTATTATTTATTTGGTATGCATGAGTTAAGGGGGAGCTTCTTTGAAGCTTTACTTTAATCCATGCATATATAACGTCATGAGTTTTGTCATCATCAAAAAGGGGGAGATTGTTGGCCCAAAGGCCTATCACCCTAGTTTTGATGATGATCAACTCATGAAGTTATGATTACTAATGATCTTGTTTAATTAGTGACAGATTCTTTATCAAGATCTTAGTAGGTGTGGAGCTTCAACAAAGGATAAAATGTCAAGTTGGAAGTTAGCACCGGTCGATTCACGAGCCTATGCATCAAGACCACATCTAGAGATGAGCTCGGTGGATTGCATGTGGACCAAGTCATGAAGATGAGAAGACTTCAAGGGAAGACTTCAAGAAGATGAAGACTTGTGTCTAGGTATAAGATTTTTATTTGTTTTAGATAAAAATGTAAAGGATAGAATAGATTGGTGGATTGCTTAAGTCATATCACACATACACTCTTGAGATTTAATTGTCTTTTCATAAAAGAATTTTTAGTTAGAAAAGACTCTTTCATTTTAGTAAAAAGGTTTTTCATTGGACAAAATACATGTCTTGGTTTTTTGATGTTACCTATATACATATCTTTAACCAAAACAAGTTTAGTGCTTTATGTCAAAAACTAGATATTTCATCTTGATTGTGTGGTAGATCATATCCATACACACTTTGCTTTATAAGTTCAAAATATCTTGTTTTTGTATTTTGTGAAGTTATGGAAAAACAAGTTTTAGAAAAACATATTTTTAGAAAAACAGTTTTTATTTTGATTGAAACTATTTTTCTGGATTTACTGTGAATTTCTGGGATTTTATTAAGTTAAAAGACCAATCTTTAATCCCATTTTTCTGGTTCTGGCAGTTCTGATTTTTCAGAACTGACAGTGGCCGGTCGACCGGGTCGGTCGACCGGACATGCACAGACGTGCACGCCAGTGTGCACTGGAGGATCGGCCGACCGGGCCGGTCGACCGCTCCAGAGAGCTTGCTCTCGGGAAACTTCGGTCGACCGCACCGGTCGACCGACAGAGAAGGAATTCTCTGCTCCAAGTGCTCGGTCGACCGAGCCGGTCGACCGGAGGCTGCAACGGTCGGATTTTGACCGTTGCCGGTCGACCGGACCGGTCGACCGGAAGCTCTGACAGAGCCCAACGGTCAGATTTTTCTGGCCTCTATAAAAGGGGGTTTTGTCATTGTTTTGAGCCAAGATTTTTGGAGACCTTAGAGCTAGTTTTTCCCAGTCTTTCTGAATGATTTTTCTCCACAAAATTAGAGTCAATACTTCCAATTAAAAGGAGAGTTTTATCAAAGAGTGTAAAAGAGATTATCTTGAGTTTTTCACCAAAGATTCTTTCCTTGCTTTCTCACACAAACACTTGAGCATCCATTGAGCTATTCATTCTATAGGAGTGTTATTGTGAAGAGGATTTTAGGTGATCAAGAGTTGTGATCACCAAAGTTCATCTTTGTTCTTTGAGAAGGCGGACGGTTGTGTTCGCGGTTTGTTTCGGGTTCTAGTGAGGACTTGGTGTTGTTGGGTCCTAGTGAGGACTTGTAGCTCGAGGGGCGGCCTCGACGAGCCGGTGGGCTTGTGGTGTGTAAGGGACTTTGGGAGTCCGAGGGCTTGTAGGTGTTGCGGCACCAAGGAGAGATCCGGTTGGATCGTGCATAGTGGAAATCCTTCGTGTGTCGAAGGCGGGGATGTAGAGCAAGTGTGCTCGAACCTCGAAACAAACCCTTTGTGTTTGCGATTGCTCACTCTTGCTCTCTCTCTCTCTCTCTCTTTGTCTCTTTTATATCTTGCATTCAATTATTGTCTATCTTTATATGCTTGATATACCCTTGTGCTTAATTGTTATATAATTGCTTGGGATTGATTGTCTAACACTTGTATTCAACCAAGAGAGCCAACGCGGCGCCTCAACCCATTCAAGGGGAATCTAGAGGAGTTTGTCCAGAGCCTCACAAGGGGAATTCGGCAACACTCTTGTGTTATACATAAGTGTTCAATTAAAAGAAGTTTAATTTGGTCATCTTAGTTTTAATTCCGCATTATTTGTTCATAAGTGACCATTAGATTAGCCATCACCTATTCACCCCCCTCTAGGTGATCTTACAATTGGTATCAGAGCCAAGTGCTCTTGATATTGGGTCTAACAACCTAGAGTTAAAGATCCTCCTTTAGGCTAATCACAATATTTTGTACACACACCATGGACTTCATGTCACCACCCACCTTTGACACTCTTAACATCCAAATTTGGAAGGTTAAGATGTCTTTGTTCCTCAAAGGACTTGGCCTTAGTGTATATCTTGCCACAACTAATAAAGAATATTGCTTAAATGGTAAGAACATTGAGGCTAATGCAAAAGCCCTTCATGCTATTAAGTCAACCCTAAATGATGATTATTTATCTAGGGTTTCTAATGTTGAATCGGCTTTTGTAGTATGGAACATCATCACCTCCCTCGGCGAAAAAGATCTATACTATGCGGGGAGTGACTCGGACGTTGGAAGCGACACCTCCAACGCATGCTTTATGGTCCAAGGGGATAACCCCTTGAGGTAAACTCCGAATCCGAGGATGAGGATGTTAATATGTCATATGATGAGCTTAATACACTTTGCCAATTATTGCTTGAGAAATATGACATGATTAAAAAGAAAAATAAAAATTGAAAAAGGAACTTGATTGCATGCATGTAGAACATGACTCTTTTAGAAGTAACATTGCATGTTTAGAAAAAGATAATAAAATTTTGAAAAAGAATTTTGATTGCATGCTAAGAGAGAATGTTTCTTTTAAAACTAAAATAGCATGTATTGAAAAAGAAAACAATATTTTGAAAAATGAGAATGTTTCCCTTATGTCTAAATTAAATGATTTATGTGAAGGGAACACTATTTTGAAGGATAAGATTGATTTGGTGGAAAAACAAAAGGAAATCGCTTTTCAAGAAAATAAATCTTTAAAAAGAAAATTTGTTGAAAAAGAAAGGATAATGTTTTTCAAAAGAAAAAGAAAAATGATTCTTTATCTCACCATGCTTTACATGCCACAACTAATGAGATTAAGAATTTGAAAAATAAGATAGATAATTTGAGCTCTAATTTGAGCACATGTGCATTCAATCATTCTAAGTTGGAATCTTTGTTTCAAAAGAAACAAGTTCCCCATGCTCATGCACATACACATCATGCTCATGCTTATGTTGCACATCACGATCACAATCACACTCATAAGCATCATGATAGGGTGTACACTTGTACACATTGTGGTCGCAAAGGCCATTTAGCAAAATATTGTTTTGATAAGAAGCATAACTTATATTTTGCTATGTCTAAAGGATTTTGGGTTCCTTATAATAAAGCTAACCCCAAAGGACCCAAGAAAATATGGGTACCAAAACCCCCACCTTTTGCTTGTGATGTAGGTGAGGGCTCTCACAAAACGTGAGAGGGATGGTACCTTGGTAGTGGATGCACTTGGACATGATGGACATACTTTTGGGTTGCATCGCTATCAAGGAGCTTTGGTGGATCAACCACCATGCTAGGAGCTTTGGAGTTGGTAACAATTTCTAAACTCTTATTTCATTTATGTACATGCTTGTTCATTCATAATATTCATAGTATGTTCATATTTTAAGATATTTTTGGTGTTTCATGTGGTATATACTAGTTTAAGTGTAGTTTCTATCAAAACTTGTATTATACATGTACAAATAGTGAACTACAATTGACTCATATATATTTGAACTTCATGCTCATTTGTGTCCACTATATGCATGTGTATAGGCTAGTTTTGATGATTCGGTCATTTATACTTGTTATGCCTATCTTTGATCTTACTTCATGTATATGTGTGTTTAATTCAAATCTAATAAATATACATGTATACCCTTGAGTCATTTGCCTTCATGCAATATATATTGGACTCTTTTCATATTTGGGATATGTATGCATATTGTTAGAATTGGATAAATCATACATATACCATGAAGATTAGTATTTTAAATAAATAATAAAAAAATTGATGATTTTTCATGTTTTTGATTTGTATTAAAGATTAAAACATGTGTAAAACAAAATGTGATTTATGATCTTTTGAGTTTGAATGACTACTTTCATAAAAATACCATTTACATAACCTTTGAACACTCATCTTTTATGATAAAGATAATTTTTGAGCTTTATGGACTATGAGTGCTTGAACTTTTGTGTATTTAGTATTATTCATGGAAAACATTTGACTTTGTATTTTTGAAGGATCTTTAACTAGTTTGTCAAAAATCCATTTAAACTAGTTATCTATTCTTCAAATTGATTCACATGATCCTATTTTTAATCATATGGATAAATTCTTTTGTATTTTCAAAATTTATTTGATGCTTCATGATTTGAATATTAGTTTAAATGTTAGCATTTGTCAACACTTGGATTTATACTTATACACATTATGGATCACAAATAAATCTATATATGATTGGGTTTAAATGTTTATTTGTGCCCATTAGCTGTGTTAGTATAGCCTAAGTTTTGATGATTGTTACATTGTAAACTTGTATTCCCTTTTTGGATTTATGCTATGATCATGTGCTTTCATTTCATGTATATGTTTGTCTTGCCAAAATATTAAGATATACATGGATACTTCTTGAGTCATTTGCCTTTCATGCAAATCTATATATAGACTCAAATGTGTTTTAAGGATATGTATGTATACTTAATGTCTTGTCAAAACATACATATATCTTGAAATATAAATTTTTGTTTTTAATAAAAATTTTGTAATTTTTCAATAAAATTTTTGTGATGGATTTCATGATTTCAAAATTTTAAGGAATATTGAGTTTATTGCTACTTTTCATGATACCATGTTCCACATAACACTATCACACTCACTTCTTCTTGATATGGACTTTATGGATAGAGTGTTTTTTAGTGCCTTGTGTTTCATTGATATTTCATGAAAAACTTTTGGCTTATTCCTTGATTGAAGGATTCCGTACTAGTTGTTAAACCCCTTCATTTAACTAGTTCGAATTCTTCATGTGGTAGATTTATGATATATACACTTAAGCTTAATTTTCAATTGATATCATTGGATATTTTCAATTGGTATCAATATGACCTCTTATTGTGTATACTCATATGTTGTTCTTTCATATATGTATGTATCTACTTCAATTGATATTATCTTTTCATACATATATGTGATCTTTAGTGCTTGATTTACACACGTATATTATATACTATATGTTTGCTTATCAAGATTTTGTTTTTTTTTTTTTAAAAAAAAATATTCGATATGAACTTGTGTTTGTATTGCCTATATGCAAGGAGAGCTTAACATCTCTCTTACATATAGATTCATGTTGAGTGTATTGTGTATTGAGGAGCTTAACATCTCTTCTTTATATGGTACACGTGTGTAGGGGGAGCTTCACATCTCCTCTTATGCATGACATATTATACGTTATGTGAATTAGGGTTTGTCATCCCTCTTTCATGTAATGTATTTGTGTCGGGAAGTTAACTTAACGTCTTCCTCTTCATGAATTTATATCGCATATAAATTTTATTGATTGATTTGATTACCCCTCCTTGATTTCTTGGTTTTTGACAAAAAGGGGGAGAAAAATTTGTTTGATTTGATTTCACTTTGAACCTTTGTTGATGATTGACAAAGGGGGAGAAGTATTTGAGTATTTGAGTTATATGCATGATTTGATTTCCTTACTTAAGGGGAGAAGTATTTGTTTCCTTGCTTAAGGGGGAGTAAGATTTGTATTTATGCATATATATGTTGTCTTGCAATTAGGAGCAAAAGATTTGACTTAAGATTTGATTTTTGTTATGATTGCATCTCCTACATTGCATACATGTCATGTGCTTTTGTTGCCATATCTATTATTTATTTGGTATGCATGAGTTAAGGGGGAGCTTCTTTGAAGCTTTACTTTAATCCATGCATATATAACGTCATGAGTTTTGTCATCATTAAAAAGGGGGAGATTGTTGGCCCAAGGCCTATCACCCTAGTTTTGATGATGATCAACTCATGAAGTTATGATTACTAATGATCTTGTTTAATTAGTGACAGATTCTTTATCAAGATCTTAGTAGGTGTGGAGCTTCAACAAAGGATAAAATGTCAAGTTGGAAGCTAGCACCGGTCGATTCACGAGCCTATGCATCAAGACCACATCTAGAGATGAGCTCGGTGGATTGCATGTGGACCAAGTCATGAAGATGAGAAGACTTCAAGGGAAGACTTCAAGAAGATGAAGACTTGTGTCTAGGTATAAGATTTTTATTTGTTTTAGATAAAAATGTAAAGGATAGAATAGATTGGTGGATTGCTCAAGTCATATCACACATACACTCTTGAGATTTAATTGTCTTTTCATAAAAGAATTTTTAGTTAGAAAAGACTCTTTCATTTTAGTAAAAAGGTTTTTCATTGGACAAAATACATGTCTTGGTTTTTTGATGTTACCTATATACATATCTTTAACCAAAACAAGTTTAGTGCTTTATGTCAAAAACTAGATATTTTCATCTTGATTGTGTGGTAGATCATATCCATACACACTTTGCTTATAAGTTCAAAATATCTTGTTTTTGTATTTTGTGAAGTTATGGAAAAACAAGTTTTAGAAAAACATATTTTAGAAAAACAGTTTTATTTGATTGAAACTATTTTTCTGGATTTACTGTGAATTTCTGGGATTTTATTAAGTTAAAAGACCAATCTTTAATCCCATTTTTCTGGTTCTGGCAGTTCTGATTTTTCAGAACTGACAGTGGCCGGTCGACCGGGTCGGTCGACCGGACATGCACAGACGTGCACGCCAGTGTGCACTGGAGGATCGGCCGACCGGGCCGGTCGACCGCTCCAGAGAGCTTGCTCTCGGGAAACTTCGGTCGACCGCACCGGTCGACCGACAGAGAAGGAATTCTCTGCTCCAAGTGCTCGGTCGACCGAGCCGGTCGACCGGAGGCTGCAACGGTCGGATTTTGACCGTTGCCGGTCGACCGGACCGGTCGACCGGAAGCTCTGACAGAGCCCAACGGTCAGATTTTTCTGGCCTCTATAAAAGGGGTTTTGTCATTGTTTTGAGCCAAGATTTTTGGAGACCTTAGAGCTAGTTTTTCCCAGTCTTTCTGAATGATTTTTCTCCACAAAATTAGAGTCAATACTTCCAATTAAAAGGAGAGTTTTATCAAAGAGTGTAAAAGAGATTATTTTGAGTTTTTCACCAAGATTCTTTCCTTGCTTTCTCACACAAACACTTGAGCATCCATTGAGCTATTCATTCTATAGGAGTGTTATTGTGAGAGGATTTTAGGTGATCAAGAGTTGTGATCACCAAAGTTCATCTTTGTTCTTTGAGAAGGCGGACGGTTGTGTTCGCGGTTTGTTTCGGGTTCTAGTGAGGACTTGGTGTTGTTGGGTCCTAGTGAGGACTTGTAGCTCGAGGGGCGGCCTCGACGAGCCGGTGGGCTTGTGGTGTGTAAGGGACTTTGGGAGTCCGAGGGCTTGTAGGTGTTGCGGCACCAAGGAGAGATCCGGTTGGATCGTGCATAGTGGAAATCCTTCGTGTGTCGAAGGCGGGGATGTAGAGCAAGTGTGCTCGAACCTCGAAACAAACCTTTGTGTTTGCGATTGCTCACTCTTGCTCTCTCTCTCTCTCTCTCTCTCTTTGTCTCTTTTATATCTTGCATTCAATTATTGTCTATCTTTATATGCTTGATATACCCTTGTGCTTAATTGTTATATAATTGCTTGGGATTGATTGTCTAACACTTGTATTCAACCAAGAGAGCCAACGCGGCGCCTCAACCCATTCAAGGGGAATCTAGAGGAGTTTGTCCAGAGCCTCACAAGGGAATTCGGCAACACTCTTGTGTTATACATAAGTGTTCAATTAAAAGAAGTTTAATTTGGTCATCTTAGTTTTAATTCCGCATTATTTGTTCATAAGTGACCATTAGATTAGCCATCACCTATTCACCCCCCTCTAGGTGATCTTACAATTGGTATCAGAGCCAAGTGCTCTTGATATTGGGTCTAACAACCTAGAGTTAAAGATCCTCCTTTAGGCTAATCACAATATTTTGTACACACACCATGGACTTCATGTCACCACCCACCTTTGACACTCTTAACATCCAAATTTGGAAGGTTAAGATGTCTTTGTTCCTCAAAGGACTTGGCCTTAGTGTATATCTTGCCACAACTAATAAAGAATATTGCTTAAATGGTAAGAACATTGAGGCTAATGCAAAAGCCCTTCATGCTATTAAGTCAACCCTAAATGATGATTATTTATCTAGGGTTTCTAATGTTGAATCGGCTTTTGTAGTATGGAACATCATCACCTTCCTCGGCGAAAAAGATCTATACTATGCGGGGAGTGACTCGGACGTTGGAAGCGACACCTCCAACGCATGCTTTATGGTCCAAGGGGATAACCCCTTGAGGTAAACTCCGAATCCGAGGATGAGGATGTTAATATGTCATATGATGAGCTTAATACACTTTGCCAATTATTGCTTGAGAAATATGACATGATTAAAAAGAAAATAAAAATTTGAAAAAGGAACTTGATTGCATGCATGTAGAACATGACTCTTTTAGAAGTAACATTGCATGTTTAGAAAAAGATAATAAAATTTTGAAAAAGAATTTTGATTGCATGCTAAGAGAGATGTTTCTTTTAAAACTAAAATAGCATGTATTGAAAAGAAAACAATATTTTGAAAAATGAGAATGTTTCCCTTATGTCTAAATTAAATGATTTATGTGAAGGAACACTATTTTGAAGGATAAGATTGATTTGGTGGAGAAACAAAAGGAAATCGCTTTTCAAGAAAATAAATCTTTAAAAAGAAAATTTGTTGAAAAAGAAAAGGATAATGTTTTCAAAAGAAAAAGAAAAATGATTCTTTATCTCACCATGCTTTACATGCCACAACTAATGAGATTAAGAATTTGAAAAATAAGATAGATAATTTGAGCTCTAATTTGAGCACATGTGCATTCAATCATTCTAAGTTGGAATCTTTGTTTCAAAAGAAACAAGTTCCCCATGCTCATGCACATACACATCATGCTCATGCTTATGTTGCACATCACGATCACAATCACACTCATAAGCATCATGATAGGGTGTACACTTGTACACATTGTGGTCGCAAAGGCCATTTAGCAAAATATTGTTTTGATAAGAAGCATAACTTATATTTTGCTATGTCTAAAGGATTTTGGGTTCCTTATAATAAAGCTAACCCCAAAGGACCCAAGAAAATATGGGTACCAAAACCCCCACCTTTTGCTTGTGATGTAGGTGAGGGCTCTCACAAAACGTGAGAGGGATGGTACCTTGGTAGTGGATGCACTTGGACATGATGGACATACTTTTGGGTTGCATCGCTATCAAGGAGCTTTGGTGGATCAACCACCATGCTAGGAGCTTTGGAGTTGGTAACAATTTCTAAACTCTTATTTCATTTATGTACATGCTTGTTCATTCATAATATTCATAGTATGTTCATATTTTAAGATATTTTTGGTGTTTCATGTGGTATATACTAGTTTAAGTGTAGTTTCTATCAAAACTTGTATTATACATGTACAAATAGTGAACTACAATTGACTCATATATATTTGAACTTCATGCTCATTTGTGTCCACTATATGCATGTGTATAGGCTAGTTTTGATGATTCGGTCATTTATACTTGTTATGCCTATCTTTGATCTTACTTCATGTATATGTGTGTTTAATTCAAATCTAATAAATATACATGTATACCCTTGAGTCATTTGCCTTCATGCAATATATATTGGACTCTTTTCATATTTGGGATATGTATGCATATTGTTAGAATTGGATAAATCATACATATACCATGAAGATTAGTATTTTAAATAATAATAAAAAAATTGATGATTTTTCATGTTTTTGATTTGTATTAAAGATTAAACATGTGTAAAACAAAATGTGATTTATGATCTTTTTGAGTTTGAATGACTACTTTCATAAAAATACCATTTACATAACCTTTGAACACTCATCTTTTATGATAAAAGATAATTTTTGAGCTTTATGGACTATGAGTGCTTGAACTTTTGTGTATTTAGTATTATTCATGGAAAACATTTGACTTTGTATTTTTGAAGGATCTTTAACTAGTTTGTCAAAAATCCATTTAAACTAGTTATCTATTCTTCAAATTGATTCACATGATCCTATTTTTAATCATATGGATAAATTCTTTTGTATTTTCAAAATTTATTTGATGCTTCATGATTTGAATATTAGTTTAAATGTTAGCATTTGTCAACACTTGGATTTATACTTATACACATTATGGATCACAAATAAATCTATATATGATTGGGTTTAAATGCTTATTTGTGCCCATTAGCTGTGTTAGTATAGCCTAAGTTTTGATGATTGTTACATTGTAAACTTGTATTCCCTTTTTGGATTTATGCTATGATCATGTGCTTTCATTTCATGTATATGTTTGTCTTGCCAAAATATTAAGATATACATGGATACTTCTTGAGTCATTTGCCTTTCATGCAAATCTATATATAGACTCAAATGTGTTTTAAGGATATGTATGTATACTTAATGTCTTGTCAAAACATACATATATCTTGAAATATAAATTTTTGTTTTTAATAAAAATTTTGTAATTTTTCAATAAAATTTTTGTGATGGATTTCATGATTTCAAAATTTTAAGGAATATTGAGTTTTATTGCTACTTTCATGATACCATGTTCCACATAACACATCACACTCACTTCTTCTTGATATGGACTTTATGGATAGAGTGTTTTTTAGTGCCTTGTGTTTCATTGATATTTCATGAAAAACTTTTGACTTATTCCTTGATTGAAGGATTCCGTACTAGTTGTTAAACCCCCTTCATTTAACTAGTTCGAATTCTTCATGTGGTAGATTTTATGATATATACACTTAAGCTTAATTTTCAATTGATATCATTGGATATTTTCAATTGGTATCAATATGACCTCTTATTGTGTATACTCATATGTTGTTCTTTCATATATGTATGTATCTACTTCAATTGATATTATCTTTTCATACATATATGTGATCTTAGTGCTTGATTTACACACGTATATTATATACTATATGTTTGCTTATCAAGATTTGTTTTTTTTTTTTTTTAAAAAAAAAATATTCGATATGAACTTGTGTTTTGTATTGCCTATATGCAAGGAGAGCTTAACATCTCTCTTACATATAGATTCATGTTGAGTGTATTGTGTATTGAGGAGCTTAACATCTCTTCTTTATATGGTACACGTGTGTAGGGGGAGCTTCACATCTCCTCTTATGCATGACATATTATACGTTATGTGAATTAGGGTTTGTCATCCCTCTTTCATGTAATGTATTTGTGTCGGGAAGTTAACTTAACGTCTTCCTCTTCATGAATTTATATCGCATATAAATTTTATTGATTGATTTGATTACCCCTCCTTGATTCTTGGTTTTTGACAAAAAGGGGGAGAAAAATTTGTTTGATTTGATTTCACTTTGAACCCTTTGTTGATGATTGACAAAAGGGGGAGAAGTATTTGAGTATTTGAGTTATATGCATGATTTGATTTCCTTACTTAAGGGGGAGAAGTATTTGTTTCCTGCTTAAGGGGGAGTAAGATTTGTATTTATGCATATATATGTTGTCTTGCAATTAGGAGCAAAAGATTTGACTTAAGATTTGATTTTTGTTATGATTGCATCTCCTACATTGCATACATGTCATGTGCTTTTGTTGCCATATCTATTATTTATTTGGTATGCATGAGTTAAGGGGGAGCTTCTTTGAAGCTTTACTTTAATCCATGCATATATAACGTCATGAGTTTTGTCATCATCAAAAAGGGGGAGATTGTTGGCCCAAAGGCCTATCACCCTAGTTTTGATGATGATCAACTCATGAAGTTATGATTACTAATGATCTTGTTTAATTAGTGACAGATTCTTTATCAAGATCTTAGTAGGTGTGGAGCTTCAACAAAGGATAAAATGTCAAGTTGGAAGCTAGCACCGGTCGATTCACGAGCCTATGCATCAAGACCACATCTAGAGATGAGCTCGGTGGATTGCATGTGGACCAAGTCATGAAGATGAGAAGACTTCAAGGGAAGACTTCAAGAAGATGAAGACTTGTGTCTAGGTATAAGATTTTATTTGTTTTAGATAAAAATGTAAAGGATAGAATAGATTGGTGGATTGCTCAAGTCATATCACACATACACTCTTGAGATTTAATTGTCTTTTCATAAAAGAATTTTTAGTTAGAAAAGACTCTTTCATTTTAGTAAAAAGGTTTTTCATTGGACAAAATACATGTCTTGGTTTTTGATGTTACCTATATACATATCTTTAACCAAAACAAGTTTAGTGCTTTATGTCAAAAACTAGATATTTCATCTTGATTGTGTGGTAGATCATATCCATACACACTTTGCTTTATAAGTTCAAAATATCTTGTTTTTGTATTTTGTGAAGTTATGAAAAAACAAGTTTTAGAAAAACATATTTTTAGAAAAACAGTTTTTATTTGATTGAAACTATTTTTCTGGATTTACTGTGAATTTCTGGGATTTTTATTAAGTTAAAAGACCAATCTTTAATCCCATTTTCTGGTTCTGGCAGTTCTGATTTTTCAGAACTGACAGTGGCCGGTCGACCAGGTCGGTCGACCGGACATGCACAGACGTGCACGCCAGTGTGCACTGGAGGATCGGCCGACCGGGCCGGTCGACCGCTCCAGAGAGCTTGCTCTCGGGAAACTTCGGTCGACCGCACCGGTCGACCGACAGAGAAGGAATTCTCTGCTCCAAGTGCTCGGTCGACCGAGCCGGTCGACCGGAGGCTGCAACGGTCGGATTTTGACCGTTGCCGTTCGACCGGACCGGTCGACCGGAAGCTCTGACAGAGCCCAACGGTCAGATTTTCTGGCCTCTATAAAAGGGGGTTTTGTCATTGTTTTGAGCCAAGATTTTTGGAGACCTTAGAGCTAGTTTTTCCCAGTCTTTCTGAAGGATTTTTCTCCACAAAATTAGAGTCAATACTTCCAATTAAAAGGAGAGTTTTATCAAAGAGTGTAAAAGAGATTATCTTGAGTTTTTCACCAAAGATTCTTTCCTTGTTTTCTCACACAAACACTTGAGCATCCATTGAGCTATTCATTCTATAGGAGTGTTATTGTGAAGAGGATTTTAGGTGATCAAGAGTTGTGATCACCAAAGTTCATCTTTGTTCTTTGAGAAGGCGGACGGTTGTGTTCGCGGTTTGTTTCAGGTCCTAGTGAGGACTTGGTGTTGTTGGGTCCTAGTGAGGACTTGTAGCTCGAGATGCGGCCTCGACGAGCCGGTGGGCTTGTGGTGTGTAAGGGACTTTGGGAGTCCGAGGGCTTGTAGGTGTTGCGGCACCAAGGAGAGATCCGGTTGGATCGTGCATAGTGGAAATCCTTCGTGTGTCGAAGGCGGGGATGTAGAGCAAGTGTGCTCGAACCTCGAAACAAACCCTTTGTGTTTGCGATTGCTCACTCTTGCTCTCTCTCTCTCTTTGTCTCTTTTATATCTTGCATTCAATTATTGTCTATCTTTATATGCTTGATATACCCTTGTGCTTAATTGTTATATAATTGCTTGGGATTGATTGTCTAACACTTGTATTCAACCAAGAGAGCCAACGCGGCGCCTCAACCCATTCAAGGGAATCTAGAGGAGTTTGTCCAGAGCCTCGCAAGGGGAATTCGGCAACACTCTTGTGTTATACATAAGTGTTCAATTAAAAGAAGTTTAATTTGGTCATCTTAGTTTAAATTCCGCATTATTTGTTCATAAGTGACCATTAGATTAGCCATCACCTATTCACCCCCCTCTAGGTGATCTTACATTTATAGGCCTCAGAGAGAAGCATCTAGAGCCCAGGTTGTTGGAGAGAAATCTGGGCCATAACCACCCTGTAACTGCCGCAGATACGCGGGAAAGCGCGACAAAATCTTGGCCGTTCAGGCCAATCTTTCTGTTACAGGTCTGTTACAGGTAGTTTATCCACGTGTATCTTCTAGAAATCTGAGTTGGCGCGTGGATCTCTCTTGATTCTGGATTCAAATTTGGGCTTCGAATTAATTCCCTTTAATTATTGCTAATTAAAGAGAATTTGGGCATTTTCTTATTTAATATATGGACCTGCAAAAAAAATAGAGAGAAAAGGATTAAAGATCATATTTTATTTACAATAAGCATGGTATGGAAGCGGTAAAATATGCAAATAAGTATAACAATCACACCCCCATACCTAGCTTTTGCTCGTCCTCGAGCAAAACAAGAAAAGAAAAAGAAAGAAAGAAAATCCTGTTGGCCCAAAGGCCTTCCACTCTAGTTTTGATGATGATTAACTCATGTAGTTATGTGTACTAATAATCTTGTGATTTTAGTTTCAGATCTTTAATCAAGTTATTAGTAGGTGATTAGCTTCAACAAGATGATTTGGAAGCTACCCACATGTTGTTTCAAGAGCCCAAGCGTCAAAGATCATATATAGCACTTGCTCGGTGGATCAAAGAGTTTTGAATCGAGTCGGCTTGGAGATTGCGCTCTACAAGAAGACATCGGTACCATAGTTTAGTTTTGGGTTTAGATCCTAATTGTAAAGATTAGAATAGTATGATAAGCTCAAGTTCACAACACACACGTTTCATGTTTTGAATATTGGTTTTCGGTTTTAGGTTTAACCGATCTTGATTTTCATGAATAGATTTTATATCAAAACAAGTTTACATGGTTTAGTGTATATATGATTTGTTCTATATACATGCATGCTTCTATTGCTTAAACAAACTTAGTTTGATAATCTACTTCATGAGTTTTATGTTTTGGTATTTATGACAAAACATATTTTGGAATTAACGACAAAAACTATGATATATATTTGTTTCATGTATATTGGATTTCTATCCATATGCATCATGCCTAAATGTTGTTTAATATCATGTTTTTGTATTTGGAAGAGCTTTGGACAAAATGTATTTTCTATTCAAAAATCCAAGTTTTGGAAAATACAGTTTTGGTTTTTGGTAAAAATGATAAGACACAAAAATAGTTCATATTGATTGATATTTAAGCTAAACTTTTTACCACATGTTTATATATCAATGCAAAATGATAAAACTATTTTTGGTGATTTTTAGAAATGATAAAAGAATTTTTAAATATGTTTCTAACTCTGTTTTTAGGTCCAGGACTCAACCAGTCGACTAAACCAGGTTATTAGTCGACTTGGCTGAAGTCCGGTCGACCGGGACGGTCGACCGGACGTGCACAGATCTGTGCACGTCTGGAGTCCCTGGGACGGTCGACCGGACCGGTCGACCGGACTGAGAGCAGGCTGCTCTCTGTTTGTTTCGGTCGACCGGGCGGTCGACCGGTAGCTGACAACGGTCAAAAATTGACCGTTGGGCGGTCGACCGGGCGGTCGACCGGCAGGGTATTTCTGGCAGTTCTGCTGCCAACGGCTATTTTCTGAATTAGCCTATAAATACCCCATTTGCTAGAGTTTTTCTCTAAGAATTTTTGTGCGAAATTTTTCATACTCTCTGGTGTTTTTTACAGCAATCAAAAGAAGTTTTTGAGCTTAAATTGAACAATACATTTGGTGTTTTTGTTAGGGTTTGAAAAATCAAAGAAAGGGTTTTTGGGAAAGGATTTTGATTGAACTTCTCTATCTGTGTTTCAGTTTTTCCCAAGGATTTTTCTTTGTGATTTCTGATTTCCATTCCTTTGGTTTTCTCCACACTTGAGCAAAAATCTACTATCTAAATCTATAGGATATTTGTGTGGGAGAAGATATAGTTTGTGGTTGTTGTTTTAGACCACAAAGTTGTAACCCAATATTTTCTTAGCTTTGTGCTTTGGGTTGTATCCCTCAAGTTGTGAGGTGATCCTTGTATTGGTTTGTGCTTGTGGAGGAGGTTGAGATTGTATTGGTTTTGAGTTTGCCTCTAGGAGGAGGTTGTGATTATTGGCTTGGAGTTGTGCCTCAAGGAGGAGGTTGTGTTTGTAAGGAGAGGAGTTGGGTACTCCTTGTATTGTGATTGCCCCAAATCCTCGGTGGAGGTTCCCTTTGTGGGAGTCCTTTGTGGACAAGCTAGTGGACTTAAAATCCTTCTGGGTGAAGGCGGGGATGTAGAGCTGGGTGCTCGAACCTCGAAACATATCTTGTTGTTTGCGCTTGTTCATTGACTCTTACTCTCTCTCTCTCTCTTTACTTTGTGTATTGTGCAAATTGCTATATCTTATACTTGCTTGTGTGTGTGCATCATTGTTGTAATTACAATTAGTTTTTAAATTCCGCATTAAGTTCACTAGATTAGCATCGTCACCTATTCACCCCCCCCTCTAGGTGACTTTTCAGTTGGTATCAGAGCTAGCGCTCCTGATATTTAGGTTTAACCACCTAGGAGTAAGATCTTGGTTTGCTAATCTTCATTTGCATTTTCATTTGCACACATTTAGTTTGCACTTATGGCTAGCCCTCCTATGTTTGATCATTTTAGACTTGATGCTTGGAAGGCTAATATGACTAAACATTTAAAAGACCTAGGACATCTAGTTTATCAAGCCATTACCATAGAATCCCTCCCAAATAGTAGCAAGCATAAGAAGGCCAATGCATTAGCACTTAGGGCACTTAGAGCATCTCTAAATGAACATTTATTACATGTTTTTGATCGTTATGATTCGGCTTTTGCAGTTTGGAGCATCTTGACTTCTCCCAAGCTTCCAAGGATTATCAACAAGATGAGGGGATCTAAGAGAGAAAAGTCCGAAGAGCAATGCCTCATGGTCCAAGGGAAGAACTCCCTTGAGGTACAATCAGATTCTCAAAAAGATGATAGCTCTAATTCCTATTGTCATGGATGTTTTGAAGTTCAAACTTTAAATATGGAACTTGTTCAAAAGCTTGAGAATTTGTTAGAAAAACATGATTTGTTGAAAGATGATAATCTTATTTTGAAAAATGAATTAAAGGATTTATGCTCTAATTTTGAATTGATGTTGCAAGAGAAGGAAGAGATTGCAAGTGAATGTGACTCACTTAAATCTCAACTCGAACTTGCTTTAAAGGAAAATGAATTTTTGAAAAACAAAAATGATTGTGATGATGTTGTAAAGCACAATGAGATCTTATCTTCAAAATTGGATTTTACTTTTAAAGAAAATCTCACTTTGAAAAATGATATTGATGCAATTACAAAAGAATTGGATTTGGTTTTGATTAAAAATAAATCCTTGCAAAAAGAGATTGATGTTTGCCATGCTAGTGTAGCTTCTTGTTCTAGCACACCTATTGCATGCTCCACTTTATCTTCTAGCATTGAAAAAGATATAATTGTTTTGAAGAAAAGTGTTGATTGTTTGGGCTCCACTTTGAGCCAATGTGCTTTAAATCACACTCGTTTGGAATCCTTGGTTCGCAAGAAACAAGTTCCAACCTTGCATGCACACCCATCATGGCATACACATGCTCATCACGGACACAATCATAACATGTATGCTCATGTGTACACTTGTACACTTTGTGGTCGAAAAGGCCACCTTGCTAGATTTTGCTATGATAGATTACATATTGAAAATTTAGTAACTAATCTTGTTTGGGTTAGGAGAGATACTAACCCCCGTGGACCCACAAGAAAATGGGTACCGAGATCCACCTCCTTGATGTTTGATGTAGGTGGAGGCTCTCGCATAACGTGAGAGTGTTGGTGCCTTGAGGTGGATGCATTCTAAGCCAAAAAGGAGAACCATTTGGATGCTTCACTCTCAAGGAGATTAGGTGGGAGGACCACCGGGTGTTTTGGAGACATGGAGAGTTGCCCCTTCGGTTTTGGTAACAATCCCTTACTCCATTTAGTGTTTACATGCTTTTTACGTTCATTTTTTTTCTTTGCATGTTGTGTTTTGTTATGCTTGTGCCATGTTCATTAGATTAAGGTTGTACATGTTTAGCTACTTGAGCACCCATACTTCATATGGATCTATATTTAGTGTTCTCACATTGTTTAAACTAACATGTATGCCCTAGATCTAATGCACATGCATATGCATTATGACCATTTGGATGTTTATGATTTTGTTCTTATTGAATCATGTTTCATTATTTCATGATTAGTATGATATTTGCCATGTTTATTAGAATTATGCTTTACATGATTAGTTATTGAGACACCCATGTTTAGTATGGACCCATATTTTGTGTTCTCTTTATGTTTTAGCTATCATGTTCATCATAGTTTAATGCACATGTCTTTGTCATGCAAATCATATGGTTGACTATGATTTTTTTTAATGATTCATGTTTTGATAAATAACTTGTGTTGTATGATTTCTAATTTAGCCACATGTTTTGATCATGTATTTTATGATTCTTATAGCATGTGGATTTACATAATGATCATTTTTAGAATATTGTTGATTTATGACTCGTTTTATGCTTAATGATTTGGATATATGCTTAGATGTTAGTTTTCATTAAAACTAGGATTTATACTTGTACATAGAATGGGCCACAAATAAACCTTTATATATGTTTGTGCTTGGATGCCTATTATTACCCATTAGATATTCTAGTATAGTCTAGTTTTGATGATTCATGCATTCAAACATGTATTCCTATTTTTGATTTGTTTTCTATGATTAGATGTTTTCACTTCATGTATATGTCTAATTTGCCAAACCTTAAGATATACATGTATGCCCCTTGAGTCATTTGCTTTTCATGCAAATCTATATTTTGGATTCAATTGTGTTTAGGGATATGTATGTATACTTTTGTTTTGTCAAAACATACATATGCCTTGGAGTTTGATTTGTTATGATGATTTTCGTGTCATTGAGGAAATTTCCTTTAGTAATGAAGATTTAGTTTTTCATGTGTTCATATTTTAAAGGAATTTAAATCGAGCTTGATTATCTATTTTCATGATGACATGTTTCACACAATACTTGTACACTCACCTTAGTTGATGTTTTCTCATGACTTAGATTTCATGAGTATAATTTGTGCCATATGGATTTTGAGTGTTTAAGTGATCATGTGATTTTCATGTTTCATGAAAAATCTTTGTATTTTATCTTGAAGGATTTCGTACTAGTTGACTCATATAACTAGTTGCGTTATTCTTCTTTTGGTAGTGATTTTCAAACGTGCTCTATTTTCAAATCTATTTTTGAAAACCCCTACCATCTATGGGCGGTTGGATGGGAGACCATGTTCAAGTATGTTTTATCTTGAAAAATCATCTAAAACTTGATCATGAAATGGGGGTAGTTGATATGAGTCATACACTTGATCTTATTCTTTTTCAATTGGTATCATTGAATTCTTTCAATTGGTATCAATCTTGACTTCCTTTTGTATACTCATATATGTTTTGTTTTATATATGTATGCTTACACTTCATATAGTATCAATTTCAATTGGTATCTATTTCTTACATACATATATAGATGATTTATTTGTGCTTATTATATCCCTATATCTTGAAGCACAAATTTTGGTTATGTTAAGCTTGAGTTTTTCAATTGGTATCCATATACAAGCTTTATCATAATTTTAAGATTGCTAAGCTTGAATTTTTAATGATATCATGTTACAATTGATTTAATTTTCAATTGGTATCTTATTTCAAGCCTATGCATATTTTCTTTTGGTATTTCATAAAGGGGGAGAAAACTCATATTTTATATTTCAATTGGTATTTGGTTTACCATTGCTTTTGTTTCCCACTCCCTAACTTTATGATATTAAAGTAATTGGTATCATATGCTTATAATGAAAAATATCTTCTTTTGGTATCAAGATGCTATTTGTTTCCTTAAATTTGGTATCAATTTTTTTTATTATCTATTGGTATCAAGTTTACATTACATGTTTTCATTTTGATATAAAATGTTATTTTGTTTCAATGCCTTGTTTTATTTCAAATAAGATTTGGCATTTCTCAAAGTTTGTTATTTTAAATTGATATCATATTGACTTTGGTTTTACCCCTTTGTTGATGATTGACAAAAAGGGGGAGAAGAATTTGTAGTTTATATGCATGGTTGATTTATGCATATGTTTTAATTGGTTTTCATTAGTAATAATATGTTGGTTTCAATATTATTGTTTTATTGGTATCAAGAGCATGTTTCATTGTTATGTTTTATTTTAATTGGTATCCAGAACATGTCTATATGTGTTTAAGAACATTCATTGCACATCTTATATGTTTTATTGTTATGCATGAGTTAAGGGGGAGCTTCCTTGAAGCTTTACTTTAATCCATGCATATATAACTCCATGAGTTTTGTCATCATCAAAAAGGGGGAGATTGTTGGCCCAAAGGCCTTCCACTCTAGTTTTGATGATGATTAACTCATGTAGTTATGTGTACTAATAATCTTGTGATTTTAGTTTCAGATCTTTAATCAAGTTATTAGTAGGTGATTAGCTTCAACAAGATAATTTGGAAGCTACCCACATGTTGATTCAAGAGCCCAAGCGTCAAAGATCATATATAGCACTTGCTCGGTGGATCAAAGAGTTTTGAATCGAGTCGGCTTGGAGATTGCGCGCTACAAGAAGACATCGGTACCATAGTTTAGTTTTGGGTTTAGATCCTAATTGTAAAGATTAGAATAGTATGATAAGCTCAAGTTCACAACACACACGTTTCATGTTTTGAATATTGGTTTTCGGTTTTAGGTTTAACCGATCTTGGTTTTCATGAATAGATTTTATATCAAAACAAGTTTACATAGTTTAGTGTATATATGATTTGTTCTATATACATGCATGCTTCTATTGCTTAAACAAACTTAGTTTGATAATCTACTTCATGAGTTTTATGTTTTGGTATTTATGACAAAACATATTTTGGAATTAACGACAAAAACTATGATATATATTTGTTTCATGTATATTGGATTTCTATCCATATGCATCATGCCTAAATGTTGTTTAATATCATGTTTTTGTATTTGGAAGAGCTTTGGACAAAATGTATTTTCTATTCAAAAATCCAAGTTTTGGAAAATACAGTTTTGGTTTTTGGTAAAAATGATAAGACAAAAAAATAGTTCATATTGATTGATATTTAAGCTAAACTTTTTACCACATGTTTATATATCAATTCAAAATGATAAAACTATTTTTGGTGATTTTTAGAAATGATAAAAGAATTTTTAAATATGTTTCTAACTCTGTTTTTAGGTCCAGGACTCAACCAGTCGACTAAACCAGGTTATTAGTCGACTTGGCTGAAGTCCGGTCGACCGGGACGGTCGACCGGACGTGCACAGATCTGTGCACGTCTGGAGTCCCTGGGACGGTCGACCGGACCGGTCGACCGGACTGAGAGCAGGCTGCTCTCTGTTTGTTTCGGTCGACCGGGCGGTCGACCGGTAGCTGACAACGGTCAAAAATTGACCGTTGGGCGATCGACCGGGCGGTCGACCGGCAGGGTATTTCTGGCAGTTCTGCTGCCAACGGCTATTTTCTGAATTAGCCTATAAATACCCCATTTGCTAGAGTTTTTCTCTAAGAATTTTTGTGCGAAATTTTTCATACTCTCTAGTGTTTTTACAGCAATCGAAAGAAGTTTTTGAGCTTAAATTGAACAATACATTTGGTGTTTTTGTTAGGGTTTGAAAAATCAAAGAAAGGTTTTTGGGAAAGGATTTTGATTGAACTTCTCTATCCGTGTTTCAGTTTTTCCCAAGGATTTTTCTTTGTGATTTCTGATTTCCATTCCTTTGGTTTTCTCCACACTTGAGCAAAAATCTACTATCTAAATCTATAGGATATTTGTGTGGGAGAAGATATAGTTTGTGGTTGTTGTTTTAGACCACCAAGTTGTAACCCAATCTTTTCTTAGCTTTGTGCTTTGGGTTGTATCCCTCAAGTTGTGAGGTGATCCTTGTATTGGTTTGTGCTTGTGGAGGAGGTTGAGATTGTATTGGTTTTGAGTTTGCCTCTAGGAGGAGGTTGTGATTATTGGCTTGGAGTTGTGCCTCAAGGAGGAGGTTGTGTTTGTAAGGAGAGGAGTTGGGTACTCCTTGTATTGTGATTACCCCAAATCCTCGGTGGAGGTTCCCTTTGTGGGAGTCCTTTGTGGACAAGCTAGTGGACTTAAAATCCTTCTGGGTGAAGGCGGGGATGTAGAGCTGGGTGCTCGAACCTCGAAACATATCTTGTTGTTTGCGCTTGTTCATTGACTCTTACTCTCTCTCTCTTTACTTTATGTATTGTGCAAATTGCTATATCTTATACTTGCTTGTGTGTGTGCATCATTGTTGTAATTGCAATTAGTTTTTAAATTCCGCATTAAGTTCACTAGATTAGCATCGTCACCTATTCACCCCCCCTCTAGGTGACTTTTCAAATCCTAACTAGTTTATTACACCACTTTTGTTGGTGACACGATTGCACTGAGCACGTGCAACAAGCCGTTAAACCTCTAGGTTACCCTAGAGGAGGAGTGTTGTCTCCTGAGGGTTTTCAGCGGATTGCACCCACAAAATCCATAAAGAAAAATAAAAGGGTTAGTGAAAATTTTGATCCATGTTTTAAAGATTCTCCCTTAAGTTATAGGTTTCAGGTTACTCTAAACTTGTCATTCCTCTTATAAGCGTCTATTTGGAGTTTTGTTTTCAACGTAGGTTAAGATTTTAGGGAAAAGATCAAAAATCGGATTTTGCATCAATCCTAGGATATATACATCTATAAATATGAAGGATCTTTTTTAGACTAAGTTCATTTATTTACTAATATATATAATATTTTTTATTTTTTTTATTTATATATACAATGTTTATTTATTTACATTTCCTTAGCATCCTTAGGCTTTCTAGTTTACCCTTGTAACGAGTCTCTTACCGATGACTCCCAAACCAGACGGTCTTAGGGCACCAGATGAGAAAACATCCCTCGGGTTCGATGACTCAAGTAAACTAGGCCACGAAGGAATTTAAGGACTTAACCACCTTTAGGCGTGATCGACAATGCTTCTTGGCACGACTAACAGCTTAATCAGTGGCTAAGTATTTATTATTTATTTATATACATCTTTTTTTTTCTCTATATATATTTTTATTATATATATATGTAACTAAAATCACAAAGTCTTTGATTAATCCTTCAATATGTTTAATATATATATCCTAAAGAAAGAATTAAAATCTAGTAATTTTTCTAATCCTATATTACTTAACCTAAAAATCTAACGAAACTCCGCTTTTCGACTTATAATTCGAAATCTTAGTTTAGAGCTTCCTTAATCCCTAAAGTTAAGTTTGATTCTTTAGACATGGATCAAGAATTTCCCTTTTTTTATTATTATTTTTTCTTTTTTTTATTTTTCTAAAAGAAAATAAAATCTAACAAGAAAATAGAAAATCTACAAAGAAAGGTAAAATCTAAAAAAATAAAATAAAATAAAAACCTAAAAAAAAACTGAAAATCCTAAAAATAAAAATAAAAGGCCTGAAAAGAAAATGAAAAATCCTATGTTAGCATCTACCCCCCCATACCTATCTCATGCATTGTCCCAATGTATGCAAGATGAAATGATGCATGAAATAGGTAAAGGATAAATATCACCCCTTTTGTCACTTTGGACCAGCAGTGGTGCTAGGTCCAGTAGACTGTGAACGTCTCAAAGCTGCCTCCATACTGTCTAACCTAGAGGATTGCTCCTCTACCTTCTTTCTAAGACGAACCTGCCCCCTAAAGATTTTCTTCATGCCCTTCCAGATGGTGGACATGAAGGCTCGAGATTCAGATGGGGGGTCCTGCCTCCAAAATTATGGCTCATCTATTGCCTCTAAGCTTTCCGCCGAAGAAGACTCCACCGGAATATCTTCGGGTTGGACAGCAGGAGTCCAAACCGCATGCAAGCAACCATTATAAGAACTGGTGGGTCTTTCTGCTATAACAAACACTCGGTCAAAGGTATCAAACACATCGGCTGGTATGAAATGTTTACACAGACGTGTAATCAAGACTGGATGGGAATGCTTGGCATCCGAGTGCGGGAGGAATTAGCAATGATCGCTTGAAAAATGGCCTTATTCAAACAAACCGTGTGTTGTCGAGTCATCAGATCATGAATAATTTGTAACACTGGTCTGTTAAAGGATGTGACATGTTCAAGCCCTAAAATGTTGCGTTGGATCCAACGTCCCACGCAGTACACATTTCTAAAGGTCGTGTTGGCTTTGAGCCCACGATCCTGCTCTATGTAACGAGCACCCATGATTGTCATGTAGTCTATCAATGGCAAAGGGTTGCTATGATGGGGGTGACTTGGGACATGAGTAATTTCCTCAAGAAGAGGAATTGTGACGATGATGTCCCCTAATGGCATATGGACTACAAATTGGTATGTCTCATAACTCACAGATGCATAATCAAGTGCATTATAGAATGTAGTGACTAGTTCAGGGCAGTAATACGCATCAGTTCATTGATATCGTATACCAGAGAATACCAATTCCATGCACGCAAGCGATCAACAAATATGTGCCCATACCCCCTATGATCATTCAGAATTTTTGAAAAGTCTTTCTCTACAAACACATTTGGAGCCATGTGTAATAATGAAAATTAAAGAAATGGATCTAGAGATGAAAGATCAAACCACCCCCGGAGTTCGTGGGGGAAAATCCAAAGGCAGATGTGCAGAAGGCACCAGAGACAGACTCTGGAAGAATGAGTACTGTAGATGCCACCAGATGAAGAAATCGACCGGCCAGAATTTTGCAGAGCTCCAGATGTGGCATGAGAGCAGCAGATCTGCGGCTGGATTGAGGAAAATGCGGCAAAATGAGGGTTCCAGGGAAGCAAAAATTTCTGAGAGGTCGGCTCTGGAAGGAAGAGGCAGATCTGAGAGGGATTTGCGTTTGAGGGAGGAGGGGTAGGTGAAGAGAGTATTTATAGGAGGGAAAGAAAAGAAGAGTTCCAATAATAGCCCAAGGTCAAAAGTGTATTTACAACCCTAGGAAAAGGAATAGGAAAATGAATGGAATCCTAGGGAAGATAGAATCCTAGGAATTTGAAACTCTGTTAAACACAAAATTCCCTCATTTTTTCTTTTTTTTTATATATTTATTTACAAAAAATGATCCCAAAATGATATGCAGGGAAAACTCGGAAACTGTACATATGGAATGGTTACAAATAAACTGGGTCGCAAAGACCCAATTCATGAACTTCTTGTGACATGAATTCAGTGGTAAGGAATGGCTTTAAACGTTGACCGTTCACAGTAAATTTATTGCCATTATTTGGGTCAAGAATCTCGATCGCACCGTGTGGGAAGACATTTTGAACAATGAATGGCCCTGACCACCTGGTTCTCAATTTACCAGGAAAAAGGTGGAGTCGTGAATTGTACAACAGAACCTTTTGTCCAGAGACAAAAATTTTTCTGTGAATGGATCTATCATGAAAAAGTTTGGTTCTGTGTTTGGTGATCCGAGCATTGTCATATACCTCGTTTCTTAGCTCTTCTAGCTCGGATATCTGCAACTTCCTTAAAGCACCGGCTTTATCCAAATCCAAATTCAGCTGCTTTAAAGCCCACATAGCGCGGTGTTCTAACTCCACAGGCAAGTGACAAGGTTTTCCAAATATAACTCGATATGGAGACATACCGAGGACAGTTTTGTAAGCGGTCCTGTATGCCCATAAAGCATCAGTGAGTTTGACGGACCAATCTTTACGATTCTGTCCCATAATTTTCTCCAAAATGAGTTTTATTTGTCTATTCGTGACTTCTACTTGCCCGTTGGTTTGAGGATGGTATGCCGTGGATAGTTTGTGAGAGATAGAATATTTGCACATCAGAGCTTCAAAAGCCCGATTGCAAAATGACTCCCATTATCACTTATTATCGCACGGGGGGCTCCGAAGCAAGAGATGATGTAGTCTCGTAAAAACTTGATGACAACTTGGTTGTCATTTGTCCTTGTTGGAATTGCTTCAGCCCATTTGGAAACATAATCTACGGCTAACAAAATGTATTGGTTACCATAGGACAGAGGAAAGGGTCCCATAAAGTCGATGCCCCAGAGGTCAAAAATTTCGACTTCTAAGATGGGTGTGAGGGGCATCATGTCTCTCTGTGTAATTCTACCCATCATTTAACACCTATCACAGAGCTTGCAGAAAGTGTATGCATCTTTAAAGAGAGTGGGCCAGTAAAATCCACTCTTAAGTACTTTCTCAGCAGTTTTTCGTGGACCAAAAATGTCCACCGCAAGCTAACTTGTGACAAAATGTCAAAACACTCTGATGTTCATCCTCAGGAAGGCACCTACGTATATCTGGTCAGGACAATATTTGAATAAATACGGTTCATCCCAAAAGAAGAACCGCATTTGACGCATGAAACGGTGTTTTTTCCTGACTTGACCAATGAGAAGGTATTTACCTGGTAGCAAGGTAATTCACTATGTCAGCATACCAAGGCTCTCCACACATCACAAAAATGTGTTCGTCAGGGAAATCGTCATTAATCGGTATTCTCTCCTTAGGTGCATTTGGGATTCTAGACAAGTGATCAGCTACCACATTCTCAACGCCCTTTTTATCTTTAATCTCCAAATCAAATTCTTGCAAAAGAAGTATCCATCTAATAAGTCTTGCCTTTGCATCTTTCTTTTGTATTAAGTATTTTAGGGCGGAGTGATTAGTAAAAATTATCGTCCTGGACCCTAGCAGATATTGGCGAAATTTTTCCAACGCAAAAAAACAACCGCTAAAAATTCCTTTTCAGTAGTTGTATAATTGAGTTGGGCATCATTCAGCGTTCTGCTAGCATAATAGATTACGTGTTGCCTAGTATCAATACGCTGCCCTAAAACAGCGCCGATAGCAAAGTCCGAGGCATCACACATAATCTCAAAAGGCTTGGTCCAATCTGGTGCAGAAATGATCGGTGCTGAGACAAGTCTACTCTTAAGCTCCTTCCATGATTTTTGACATTCTTCATCAAATATAAAGGGTACATCCTTTCCTAAGAGATTTGTCAAAGGTCTTGCAATATTGCTAAACCCTTGAATAAATCGTCTATAGAAGCCGGCGTGCCCTAAAAATGACCTAATGTCCTTTAAGCATGTTGGTTCAGTGAGCTTCGTTATGACTTCCACTTTAGACTTGTCCACCTCAATTCCTATACGTGAAACCTTGTGCCCAAGAACAATTCCTTGCTTGACCATAAAGTGACACTTTTCCCAGTTAAGTGTCAAATTTTTCTCCATACAGCGTTGTAAAACCAGCTTCAAATGGTACAAGCATTGCTCAAAAGAATCCCCATAAATCGAAAAATCATCCATGAAAATTTCCAGAAATTTCTCCACCATGTCTGAAAAAAGACTCAGCATGCAACGTTGAAACGTTGCGGGAGCATTGCATAGGCCGAAGGGCATCCTTCGGTATGCAAATGTTCCAAAAGGACAGGTGAAGGTAGTTTTATCTTGATCCTCGGGAGCGATTGGGATTGATTATATCCTGAATATCCATCCAGGAAACAATAGTATTCATGTCCCGCCAATCTCTCAAGCATTTGATCAATGAATGGAAGAGGAAAGTGGTCTTTACGTGTGGCAGTGTTCAACTTTCTGTAATCAATACAAACTCGAATCTTCGTTGGAAGACGTGTTTGTATCAATTCTTTATTCTCATTTTCCACCATAGTAAATCCAGCTTTCTTAGGCACAGCGTGAACTGGACTAACCCACTGACTATCGGATATGGGATAGATAATCCCATTGTCTAATAGCTTCAAGATCTCGTCTCTAACAGCTTCCTGCATTATTGGGTTCAGTCTACGCTGTGGGTCTCGTTTTGGCTTGGCATCTTCCGTCAGATGAATCCTATGTTGAACTATGGAAGGACTAATCCCCTTAATATCAGCCATGGTCCAACCAATGGCTTCTCTATTTTCCTTTAACACAGTAAGAAGGTCCTCTTCTTGTTGTTTAGTTAGATTGGATGCAATGATTACAGGAAAGGATTCCTTCTCATCCAAGTACTTGTACTTGAGATGGTCGGGAAGAACCTTAAGATCAGAAGAAGGGACAGGCTCTATCACTGGTTGTTCATGGTGCAAGGGAAGAATAGGGATGGAATTAGTGGTCCTTTCAACATTTGATTCAACAATCTGATCAAGGTTGAAGTCATCAGACTCCAACTCAAATTCCTCTTCAGACTCATACTCAACCTCCTCAACATGTTCACTAGTTAAACCCTCGATCAAGTTCACTTCGAAAGAATCATTGTCCAGATCCCTAGGCTGCTTCCCCAGATGGAAGACATTCACCTCCTTTGTCATATCTCCGAAAGTTAGCCGCATTGATCCATTTCTACAGTTGATGATCGCATTCGCGGTGGCTAAGAAAGGACGTCCGAGAATGACAGGTGTTTGTGCTCTGTGATTTTGTACGGGTTGTGTTTCAAGAACGACAAAGTCTACGGGGTAAATGAATTCCCCGACCCGTATTAAAACATCTGTAATATCCCCCTTGGGAATCTTTACAGAGCGGTCAGCCAACTGTATCGTCATTTGGGTTGGACGAAGGATGCCTAACCCTAATTGCTGATACACGGAAAAGAGGAGAAGATTGATGCTCGCGCCCAAGTCAAGCAAAGCCCTATTTATGGTGGTCTGCTCTATGATGCAAGAAATTGTTGGGCTCCCTGGATCTTTGTATTTCACAGGGATCGGACCATTGAGCAGTTCACTAATGTTGGAAGCCAGAAAGACTTTTTTAGGGACATTTGCTTTTCTCTTTTGGTACACATTTCTTTTAGAAATTTGGCATAAGAAGGAACTTGTTGTATGGCATCAAGGAGAGGGACATTGATTTGAACTTGGTTGAATATCTCTTTTATCTTCTCCATGAGAGCATTCATTTTATGATTTGTAAGCCTATTTAGGAAGGGAACAACAGGCTTATATATTTGCTCATCAACTTTTTCTTTTCCTTTTGACTGGGAAGTGGATGGTTGTGTGCTTAAAGAAGGATTGTCTTGAATGGGTTGGATTGGAACAGAAGGTAGTGGTATTGGCACAGATTTGGGTGGCTGATTTGAAACCTTATTATCTACATGCTTTCCAGACCTAAGGATTTGAATAGCTTGGCATCGGCTGGGGATCAAATCTTCAACTTCGTGCAGGGGAAAATGGGTTTTGGGATTTGGCACTGGTTGGCTAGGTAGCATTCCTTTTTGTCATTCAGTCAGAGAGTTAGCCAACTGCCTTATCTGGATTTGCAATTTGTTCATGTCCTGCTGCTGATTGTTCATCATTGAAGCTTGGGTCTTAGATAAGGTCTCTATCATTTTCTCCAAATCAGAAATTCTCTTGTCTGAAGGGTTTGGTGGTGGATGATGCTGATACTGTGGCTGAAAATTTGCTTGGTAAGGCACAGGATTTTGATATGACTGGAATCTTGGTGGACTTTGGTATGAATGGACATTTGGTGGGTTCTGGTGGTAAGTCGGTGGATGAGACTGAGCAGGGTATTGTTGTGGAAATGGTTGCCTCGGCTGCTCAAGACCAGATTGACTCCAAGAAAAGTTTGGATGGTTTCTCCACCCCGGATTATGTGTCTTGGAGTAAGGATTGTAAGTGGGTCTGGTGTATGCGGCATTCGTACTCTCCTGAAACATTTGAGTTTGATATACTGGACACTCCTCAAACAGATGATTCAGATCATGGCAATAGGTACAACCCGGGTTTACCACAGATGATGGGTTGACTTGATTAACAGTAAAATTTTCCCTAGACTCTAGCAACTCAATCCTCTTCATCAATTGTGTGATTTTAGCTTCTGCAGCTATCGAGGATCCTATGGAGTGTAAACCAGTTCTGGAAGTTGTGGGTGTAGGTTTCTCAGTACATGACTCCCACTGGACTGTCTTTTCAGCTAAAGCCTCAAAAAGATCCCAACCCTGATCTTCAACCTTCTTTAAGAATTCTCCTTGGCACATGATTTCAAGGAGTGTCTTAGTCTGATAATCGAGTCCATCATAGATAATCTGGCACTGGCGCCATTTTTCTATACCGTGATGGGGACACAGGGCTATTAGGTCTTTAAAACGCTCAAAGTACTTCCAGAATGGTTCATTGGCTTCTTATTTGAATTGCATTATATTTTTCCTCATAAGGGCTGTCTTATGGATAGGATAAAACTTTTTAAGAAAGACCTTAATAAAATCATCCCATGAAGAAATTGAGCTGACAGGGAGATTATAAAGCCACTTCTTAGCAATATCCTTAAGTGCGAAAGGTATAAACCTAAGTCTGACAGCGTCCTCGGTCAACTGGAAAATTCTCATCATAAGGCATACTTCTTCAAACTCTCGAATGAAGAAGTACGCATCCTCAGATTCTAGGCCATGGAATCGTGGAAGAGTGTTTATGAACTGCGGCTTTAACTCAAAGTTATTTCCATTTGTGGTTGGGAGGAGAATGCACGATGGAAGTGATGTGCGGATCGGGTAGAACTTGTCTTGCAACGACACGTTGTTGGTCATGACTGGGATTGTGTCAAGTGGTGGTGTATGTGCTAGTGTAGAAATTCTCACAAGCCTAGCAGAATTCGGATCTCGATACCACTCTTGCATACAAAATTACACAATCAACGTGCACCGATCACACAGCGAAAAATGAAAAATAACAAACAAGAAAAAAGAAAAATCAATCCAAGCTATCTAGGGTTCCTGGACCTAGACGACTCCTAACTGATTAGATCGTCCACAGGAGGTTTAGTGTAGACTCTGACTATAAGCAAATCAGCCAGGGAAGGTCAAGGTTGGTGGGAGGTTTTCCATCAGAGACGTTCCTTAATTAAGTAACCAGCAACCTTCGGGCTTTCGGCCCTCAATCCCTTTCCTAGACACTGATTTTACAAAAGTCAATTTCCAACACTTTTTCCCCTTAGGATAATCTCCTAAGTGAGTCCGGATGTCCCTAGGGCCAACGTCTAGCAATTTTTATGTAGAAGCTTAGGATTATGAGTGCTTGGGATGGTGGTTTTCGGGCTAAGGAAGGGGTGATAAAATCCCCACCTTATCTTTTTTATGGGTAATGCCCTTAGAATTGATTTGTGCAAGTGTACGATGTAAACAAACAAGGTTCACTCAAAGCGTAATTAAATCAAACAAAGAGTGAGTCCTAGTCAATATGCAATGCGTACGTACCTTGTCTCCAGCACTCTTCAACAGTAAAAGTAAAGGAATTGAAAGACACGTGCCTAGAGATGCAAATGTCTAAACAATTTTTAACTTTGCAACAAATTTTTTACTGTTGATTATTAGCAGATATAAGGTGAAGCATACAATATTAATTATTGCAACAGCTGTATTTTGCAGAGCAAGCAACCCTGCAGAAATTAGGTCAGTAGTTAACTCCTCCTTGCCGCAATTCTGCGGCAAATGCCGTGAATCTGCGGCAATTCAGAGGACTTCTGGTTTCTGCTTTCGAGAGCAGAAGCTCAGAGCTACTTATATGTCAATGCAATGCAAATTTTGCTGTTTTCTTCACCTGTAACCTGCAACAGAGAAGAGAATTCGTTTAGTTCTTCACTTTAAACCAAAAACCGTTGCTCTCCCCGGCAACGGCGCCAAAAATTTGATTGGGAATGAATAGTGTGGTAGATTGCACAGATATTATGTAAAAGAGATAAGGTTTAGAATCAACCTTAGTGCTTGATCATTCCACAAATGTATTTCAAATGGTTAATGTATCCTTTCCAATCTCCATTATAGCAAAGGCTATACCGGGTCGATTCTCCGGGAGAGCTTGCGATGGAAGCGTTACGGTTCGTAGTGAAGCAAGAAAACGAAGTATCTTCTTTGTTTTTAGGCAAAAGCAAAAAGCATGGAAAAGGAAATGGAAGAAGTTGTGGATTTGTGCATGATGGAAAAAGAATCAAAAGAACTTAAGAAAACTGTATTGCTAAGAAAGAAAGCTATTGAAGAAATCTTGGAAGAAAACTTTGGATGAGAAAGACCATGGCTAGCTAACTTTACCACTTCGCTAACTTACTAAGCTCAATGGTGATGCTTGATTGCCTCATGTTGATTCATTGGCAATAGAGATCACTTTGCTTGTTTGTTCAAGTACTTTACCGTTTGGAAGATGAGTGTTCCTTTAGGTCTTAGCTTGTAGCCTCATGTTGATTCATTGGCTCCCAAGATAGATTATCAATGATGAACTCTAGGAGTGACACTCAAGGGATGCTAAGGAAGAAGATACAACATTCAATTAACATTCAAGACATAACAACAAATTAGCTTGAAGTAAAGAAGTCGTTCTACAAGTAGCATATATTTGGTTATCCATCTCCATGTTCCATCAAGGCACTTGTTCTAGACAAGGCTCTAAATGAGGCACACATGAGTCATATGGAGTTTGAACAAGCATTTACCAAGTGAAAGCAACTCTACTTCCTTGGAAAGCAAAAGAGATTCTAACAATGCAAGTATAGAAAGTAGCAATCACCCAAAGAGATAGAAGTTAGCTAGGTAAGTTGTTAGCTAGCCATGTAAAAGAGATTTAGCTATCCATTGCACAAGAAACTAAGCAACAATTCATGATGAAAATAGAAAAGCAATAGAAGTAAAGCAATAGAAATGAAATAGAAAGAAAGCAAGAAAGTAAAACAACGTACTAGAGATCGTAAAGAGAAGAATGAAGCTTTGATTAATCCTTGCTTACAAGTAATGTCACCTCCTTGCTTGCAAGCTCTCAAAAGCACTCTCTTTTCTCTCTTTGACAAAATCTCTAGGAGGAAGAAGAGGGAGAACTAAAACCTAAAGAGAATACCAACACTCTCTCACAAAATACAAGAATTTCCCCTAATCTCTCCTCTCTCTTCTCTCTTCTCTCGTGCAAGCCCTGGTCCTGTATTTATAGGCCTCAGAGAGAAGCATCTAGAGCCCAGGTTGTTGGAGAGAAATCTGGGCCCTAACCACCCAGTAACTGCCGCAGATACGCGGGAAAGCGCGGCAAAATCTTTGCCGTTCAGGCCAATCTTTCTGTTACAGGTCTGTTACAGGTAGTTTATCCACGTGTATCTTCTAGAAATCTGAGCTGGCGCGTGGATCTCTCTTGATTCTGGATTCAAATTTGAGCTTCGAATTAATTCCCTTTAATTATTGCTAATTAAAGAGAATTTGGGCCTTTTCTTATTTAATATATGGACCTGCAAAAAAAATAGAGAGAAAAGGATTAAAGATCATATTTTATTTACAATATGCATGGTATGGAAGCGGTAAAATATGCAAATATGTATAACAATCACCGGCCAACCCAGTGTAGACCTGTATCAACGGTTGACTTCAGGATTTTTATCTTGAAAATGAGATTGAATTTCTGAAAATTGATTTCATCAAAAATCTTTAAATAATATTTATTATTTTGAGAATTTTTGGGAAGCTTTTCAAGGTACTTCATTTTTTGGGCTTTTCCTGAGTTTCCGGTGTTTTTCCAGATACCGGAATTCTATCCGGATATTTTACTTTTTCTCTCTCCTTACCTGATGCGAGATCCACTAAATTTTGGTTCAACATTTAATGCGGAGACTCTCTCCATCCCGCATTTAATGTTGTGTCTTTCAAAAGAAATCAACCCAGATCAAATCACCCATGCCTTTTTGTCTTTTCTGTAAACGCAACTTTCATTTTCCCTGGACGCAAGTTTTTCACTGCGTCTGCCACTGCTAGACGCAGGTTTCTTGAAATGAGACGCAGCCTTTTGTGAAGGACGCAACTTTTATGAAACGCATGTTTCATAAGTGGAATGGCAAACTTGTAGATATGTCAACTCCTTTATATATATATATATATATATATATATATATATATATATATATATATATATATATATATATATATATATATATATACACCCCCACTCCTTCTCTCTCTTTCATTATTTTCTTTCCATCTTCCTTCCTCCTTCAACAGCAAATGAAAGCCACCCAAAAAACAGCAACCAATCCTCCTTTGGCTGGCCATAACCAACCACCCTCTCCACCTTTCTCCACCTCCATTTCCTCCACCATTCTCCCCTCCATCTACTCCACCATTCCAACAACAACAACAACCACAACACCGTCTTTATCACCATCTTCTTCCTCCATTTCTAACCACAACAACCCATCTTCTCCACTAACTTCACCACCATTTCCACCACCACCTACACCATCTTAACCACCACCAACCATACCATCTTCTTCTCCTAGTCATTCTCTTTCCAACGAACTATAGGTTCGTCCTCCAAAACACCATTTACAAAATTCCAAAACTTCCTTTTGTACTACACTTGCACCATCAACCTCTTTCTTTTTGGGGCCTCGGCCATCCATTTCCGGCCAACTCCGGCCGCCGCGGGCGAGGTCCAGCCGACCAACCCCCTTTTTCCTTCTTTTCTTTTCTTCCATCTCTTTTCTTTCGCTCCTTCTTTCTTTTAATTCTTTCTTTCCTTCTTTCCTTTCATCCTTTTTTATTTTCTTCCTTCTCTTCTCTGATTTTCCCTCATTCCTGCGTCTCTCTCTCTGCGTCTCCCTCATTTCTTTGTCTCTCTCTTTCTCTCCTGTTTTAAAACGCGGAGATCTTTAACGCAATCTTCGCGTTCATATATTAACGCGATGCGGAGCACGTACTCGCGTCTGCTTTCTTCCTGTGTTATAAAATGCGGGTCCAGACCCCGCGTTTGTGACATCAACGCGGCGCAACCTCCCGCGTCTGCGACCCCTACGTCTTTATTCTCACTTTTTTGATTCATCCTTCTCCTCCTCTTCTTTTTATATATATAATATCGGTTATTGAACCCGTGGTTACTTAAATTTTGGAACTTGGGATTTCCCGGTGTTTCTTGAAGTTTTAGGCGAGTGATCTCGCTTTCCTTCGGATTTTCCTGCTTCGTCATGTTGACCAATATTATATTATTTTCTTGGCACACTTGCATGTATCATGCTATCACTTGTCGCTTGGCTAATATCACATCTCAGGCATATGTCTCATGGCACCTGTTATGCTACTACTTGATACTCGCCTCGTTATGACATATTGATACTTAGCTTGCGATTATCATATTTACGGGAATCCTGTGACTTGAAATTTAATACTCTTGTACTCTTGAACTCCTGATCTTGTCATGCGCTTGCTTTCCCGTAATTGGTAATTACATAATAATAAATCTTAAAAAGAAACCACTTGAATCGGGTCGGGGGAAACTTGCGGCTATCAATATGTGTTCGTGTTTACAGTGGCCCTAGGTATGTTGTGCAACTAAAACTCCGGTCTGACCTGTGGGCCTCCAGGCGACCGAGGGGAGTGCTGGCTCCCTCCTTCTTGGTACCATCTTGATAAGGGCATTCTATAAGACCCTCCTGTAGGCCTTGCGGCCGGTTCCATACACCAGCGATGGAACGTCCTGGACTGTGGTCCCGGGCATGTACGGGACCCACTATAAACATTGTTCATTGATACCCCGCTGGTTTCCAATAACAGCCTCGATTTACTCATATGTGGATGTATGTGTGCTGGGACGCTATTACACATACCTAAACATATGGGTAGAACGAGTAATAAGTATAAATATTGAAGATGGCAACAATAGATTTATTCAGCCCTCATCACTTTCATTTTATGCCTCCATTTCTTGCTTACTGTAGTGTACTCTCGACACAGTTCTTGATGCTTAATATTATTTTGATCATATCAACACACATATACCTATCTCTACACGACACTTGGCATTCACCTGTCTATTTGTTAGGGAGTTTCTGACTCCCCTGGACTTGCATGTTCAGGTTCTGAAGCTTGGATTGAAGCGGAGCCCTCCACTGAAGATCAAGCTTATCTCTCGGAGCAGGCTGACTTGTCCTAGCTCCTTCTATTCCTGAACCTTCCTGCTAGCTCGGGGATCTTCTTCTCAGCCCGTGAGCACTTTTTGCTGTACAAATTGTAATTTCACTTTTGTACCTGGCTGTGATATAATGTACATGTACCAATGTATCACGCTCTGTGATAACTTTGTAATCCTTATGTTGGAATGTATATTGCCACGTGCTTCCGTTCTCTATTTCTTGTTTGTACTGATGCTTAGCGTATATAGTGAGGGTATCTCTGACCTGCGTATATACGTCGCAGTAGCGTCCCCGTACCCGCCGGATCGGGGCGTTACAGGTTGGTATCAGAGCCCAGGCTCTCACACCTACAGTACAACCAAATTGCAAATTAATGGGATCTTAATTTGCAGTTGGAATACATGAGTTTCGGTAATACATCTCAACTGCAATATACAAATTTATCCATTCCTTCTTGATATTTCTTCCCTTGATTCCTAAAGTCCATCTATCTTTTGCTTTCACTCCTCTTTCCAGACATCTTTTCCAACATAGATATGGATAGAAGGTCAGGACGTAACAACTCCGGGCAACCACAGGATGGGCCCGCAGGGGGAAATGCTGATATTCTAAGAGTTATCCAAAATATGGTGGAGAATCAACAAAGGCAGACCGAACTCCTTCGGCAAGGATTGATAGCAGCTCCTCAGGAACGAAGGCCGGACAACGTGTCAGACTTCAGGCGGTTGCAGCCGGCAATATTTACAGGGGGAGAGAGACCGCTAGATGCCGAGCAATGGCTAATTGACACCATAGATCTCTTGAAGGTAGCAAGGGTTCCAGAGGAAGATCAGGTGGAGGTCGCCAAGATCCAACTAAAGGATGTGGCTAGAAACTGGTGGCTAGCTGAAGAAGCGAGACTGGATAAACCCATCACTTGGGACCAGTTCTCTAAGAGCTTTTATGATAAATTCTTCCCTACCACAGCTCAGAAGGAGATGGAGGAGCAATTCATCCGACTTCAACAATGGAATCGATCTGTTGATGAATATGCTGCTGAATTCTTAAGGCTGAGTCGTTTTGCTCCGTATATGATAGCCGACGAAGAGAAACGGGCAAGCAGATTTCAGCAGGGCTTACAAATGGATATTCAAGTCCTTTTTATTCCCCAATAGCTGAAAACATATTCCCAGGTCCTCACTGTAGCTCGAGAGGTGGAGCGAGGACTGCAGAAAAAGAATCATGATCAGAGGAGGAAACAGGCCATGAAGAGACCATTTCAGCAACTAGGCAGAGGGGGTCCAGTCAGAGCTGCAAAAGCCCCAATGGTTAGAAGACCATTTCGATCAGCCCCTCTTCAGATAACTCAACCACTTCCTATATGTGCTTATTGCCAGAGGACAGGCCACACGCAGCAGGAGTGCCATAGGGTAAATGGATTATGCCTAGCATGTGGATCTGGTGATCACACAATAGAAGGCTGTCCCCATAAGAGAACTGGGATGATGAACCGAACCCTACCGGCACTTCCTGCACCTATTGGACAGAGGAACCCAGGGCCGATGGTCGGAAGGGCCCCTTTCTCTCCACAACAACGGGTTTTTCGCCCAGCTCCAAGGGGGGAAGAACAACAGCAGCTCGTGGAAGAGGACGGGCCTACAACTTGACAGCGGAAGAGGCCCAAACTTCTGGAGAAGTGGTGACAGGTAAGATCATGGTGCACTCTAAACCTGTCTTAGCCCTCTTTGATTCTGGCGCTTCTCATTGTTACATATCAGATAGTTTCACTGCTTTGAACTCTATACCTGCTGAATATTTAGACCACCAGTGGGAGATTAGTACCGGTAATGGGGTAGTCATCTCCAATAGAATTTGTATAGATTGTCCGGTGGAACTGTGTAACAGGACATTAGCAGTGGATATGCTCGTACTAGATACTAAAGGGTACGATGTAATCTTAGGCATGACTTGGCTCAGCAAATACCATGCGGTTATTGATTGTCGGAACAAGAAAATCATTTTCAGAATACCGCTTCAGCCTGAGTTCAAATTTGAAGGAGAGCATAAGCCTGCCAAGGGGAAAACACAGACAACTGCTGCTGAGATCCAGAAAAAGGGAGTACCATTTTGGAATGAGTTTCCAGAAGTATTTAAAGAGATCTCAGGACTTCCACCCGATAGAGTAATTGAGTTCTCCATTGATATCATTCCGGGCACAGTCCCAATATCTAAAGCCCCATACAGAATGGCACCCACTGAGTTAGAAGTTCTAAAGAGGCAGTTACAGGAATATTCTGATAAGGGATTGATTAGACCGAGTACTTCACCATGGGGAGCTCCGGTACTATTGGCCAACAAGAAAGATGGTGGTAAGCGGTTGTGTATGGACTACAGAGAATTAAACAAAGTTACCGTCAAGAATAAATATCCCTTACCAAGAATTGATCACCTTTTTGATCAACTTCATGGGGCCCGGGTGTTTTCAAAGTTGGATTTACAATCGGGCTATCACCAACTAAAAGTGAAGAAAGAAGATATTCCGAAGACAGCATTCCGAACTCGTTATGGTCATTACGAATTTTTAGTCATGCCCTTCGGAGTGACCAATGCCCCAGCTGTCTTTATGGATTTGATGAACCGAGTTTTCTCGCCATATTTGGACCAGTTTGTCGTGGTTTCATCGACGATATCTTGATATATGCAAAAAATGACAGAGAGCATGCAGAACACTTGAAGATAGTGCTACAAACTCTCCGGCAGGAACAACTTTATGCTAAGCAAAGCAAGTGTGAGTTCTGGTTAGACCGTATAGCTTTCTTGGGTCATGTAGTTTCAGAAGAAGGAATTTCAGTCGACCCTAATAAGATCCAGGCAGTAAAAGATTGGCCAATCCCAAGGACAGTAACAGAAATTAAAAGCTTTATTGGATTAGCCGGATATTACAGGAGATTTGTCCAAGACTTTTCTAAAATCGCAGCCCCATTAACAAAGCTCACTAGAAAAGGGGAAAGGTATCAATGGTCAGAGGAATGTACTGCAGCATTTGAACAATTAACGAAAAGACTAATTTTAGCTCCAATCTTGAAGACTCCCTCGGGAACAGGAGGGATGGTTATATATAGTGATGCATCCGGAAAAGGCCTAGGATGTGTATTAATGCAGCATGATCATGTCATAGCTTATGCATCTAGGCAATTGAAACCACATGAGAGAAATTACCCAACCCATGACTTAGAACTGGCGGCGGTAATATTTGCATTGAAGATCTGAAGACACTACCTTCTGGGGGACAAAGTATTAATCTATACTGATCATAAGAGTCTTAAGTATATCTTCACACAGAAAGAATTAAACATGAGGCAAAGGCGGTGGTTTGAATTGATGGCCGACTATGACATAGATTTACAGTACCATCCTAGTAAGGACAATACAGTTCCAGATGCATTAAGCAGGAGACCAGAGAACAAAGTATTTTTACAACTCACTCAACAGAAGGAATTGCTTTGGGAAATCATAAAGTTGGACTTGATGCTAATACAAGGAACTGATGAGTCAGGTCAATTAATGACCTTCCTGATTCAACCAACTCTGATAAATGAAATTAAGGAAGCTCAAAAGGGGGACCCCAGATTACAGAAATTCAGGGCTCAAGTAGAAGCTGGATTAAGGACATATATCTGTATTCATTCGGATGGTGCACTTTATTTTGGTAACAGAATCTGTGTACCACAAGGGGAAATTCGGCAGAAAGTTTTGGCAGAGGCACACAGTTCGGCTTATTCCATACACCCAGGAGGAAATAAAATGTATCAAGACTTGAAGCAGAAGTTTTGGTGAAATGCCATGAAGAGGAAGATAGCCCAGTATGTGGCAAAATGCTTGGTTTGTCAGCAAATAAAGGTAGAACATCAGAGAACAGCTGGACTTCTACAACCATTACCAATACCCGAATAGAAGTGGGAACATATCACCATGGATTTTGTTACAGCTCTACCCCACAGTCCTAAGGGTAACAATGCAGTATGGGTAATCGTTGATCGCCTCACAAAAGCAGCTCACTTCCTACCTTTCAGAGTAGGTCAGTCAACAGAAGTTCTTGCAGATAAATATTGAAAGAAATCGTTCGTCTCCATGGAATTCCAGTTAGCATCGTGTCAGATAGAGACACGAGATTCCGATCACATTTCTGGGAAAGTCTCTAAGAAAATTTAGGAACTCGTCTAAAATTCAGTACCTCTTATCATCCCCAGACAGATGGACAATCTGAACGAACTATCCAAATCCTTGAAGACATGTTACGAGCCTGCATGATAGAATTTAAAGGGTCGTGGGAAGACTATATTCATTTAGTAGAATTCTCTTATAATAACAGCTATCAGGCCAGTATCAAGATGGCTCCATTTGAAGCATTATATGGCAGAAAAATGCAGGTCGCCAATATGTTGGATGAAGTCGGCGAAAGAAGACTTATGGGACCAGATATTCTAATTCAGACAACAGATAAAGTCAGAATTATCAGAGATCATCTCCGGGCAGCACAGAGCCGACAGAAGAGTTGGGCAGACACTAATAGAAGACCGTTGGAATTCAGAACAGGTGATCATGTATTTTTAAGGATATCACCAACCAAAGGGGTAGTCCGATTCGGTACTCGCGAAAAACTTAGTCCAAGATACATCGGCCCGTTTGAAATTTTGGATCGTGTGGGAGATGTGGCTTACCGATTGGCATTGCCACCATCCTTAGAAGGAGTACATAATGTATTCCATATATCACAGTTGAGGAAGTATGTCAAGGATGAAGGTCACATTCTAGATCACTCAGAATTAGAACTACAACCAGATTTATCCTACAAGGAGCAGCCGATGGCCATTCTAGATAGAAGTGTTAAAACATTGAAAAATCGGGCAATACCATTGGTACTAGTTTCTTGGAATAGGCATGCCCCAGGAGAAGCCACGTGGGAACGAGAGGATATTATTCGTGAACATTACCCCCAACTCTTTCCATCTTAGTTGGTAAAATTCCTTACACCTATTCTTTTCTGCCTTCACATCCCCATTATCGAAATTTTGAGGACGAAATTTTTGATAAGGTGGATGGATTGTAACACCCAATCCTCAGTATACTTACACAGCTATGTGTCCTGATTTTTGGAGCGAATTTTTATTTTATTTATTTATTTATTTATTTATTTTCTGTTATTTAAATTCTTACTCATATAGTAGTACTGCATGATTTGACCTTTTTGGTATTCAGATTTAACCGATTTTAGTTTCAAATATTATTTTTTAATATTCTAGATTTTTTATGATTTTTTGAAATTTTTCGGAATTAAATTGTAAATTTTCAAAACCAGTGTCGTTGACCGACTTTCGGATTTTTAATTCACAAATGGAATTGAAAATCTAAAAATGGCTTCCACATTATTTCTTAAAATAATGTTTTCTATCTAAATGATTTTTTTTGAGATTTTTTAAAATTTATCAAAATTCCCCTGGATTTGGTGTCGACTAGTATCACTGGTTGATTCCAAGAATTTTAGTTTACAATTGGAATCAAATTTCTGGATTCTGCTTTTATATTTCTTCTTAAAATTATATTTTCTTCTTTTAGGCATTTTCTGAGATTTTTCAGATTTTATCAAAATCCGGCCGACCCAGTGTACACCGGTATCAACGGTTGACTTCAGGATTTTTATCTTGAAAATGAGATTAAATTTCTGAAAATTGATTTCACCAAAAATCTTTAAATAATATTTATTATTTTTGGGAAGCTTTTCAAGTTACTTCCTTTTTCGGGCTTTTCTTGAGTTTCCGGTGTTTTTCCAGATACCGGAATTCTATCCGGATATTTTACTTTTTCTCTCTCCTTGCCTGACGCGAGATCCACCAAATTTGGGTTCAACATTTAATGCGGAGACTCTCTCCATCCCGTATTTAATGTTGTGTCTTTCAAAAGAAATCAACCCAGATCAAATCACCCATGCCTTTTGTCTTTTCTGTAAACGCAACTTTCATTTTCCCTGGACGCAAGTTTTTCACTGCGTCTGCCACTGCTAGACACAGGTTTCCTGAAATGAGACGCAGCCTTTTGTGAAGGACGCAACTTTTATGAAACGCATGTTTCATAAGTGGAATGGCAAACTTGTAGATATGTCAACTCCTTTATATATATATACACCCCCACTCCTTCTCTCTCTTTCATTATTTCTTTCCATCTTCCTTCCTCCTTCAACAGCAAACGAAAGCCACCCAAAAAACAGCAACCAAGCCTCTTTGGCGGCCATAACCAACCACCCTCTCCACCTTTCTCCACCTCCATTTCCTCCACCATTCTCCCCTCCATCTACTCCACCATTCCAACAACAACAACAACCACAACACCATCTTTATCACCATCTTCTTCCTCCATTTCTAACCACAACAACCCATCTTCTCCACTAACTTCACCACCATTTCCACCACCACCTACACCACCTTAACCACCACCAACCATACCATCTTCTTCTCCTAGTCATTCTCTTTCCAACGAACTATAGGTTCGTCCTCCGAAACACCATTTACAAAATTCCAAAACTTCCTTTTGTACTACACTTGCACCATCAACCTCCTTCTTTTTGGGGCCTCGGCCATCCATTTCCGGCCAACTCCGGCCAACTCGGCCGCCGCGGGCGAGGTCCAGCCGACCAACCCCCTTTTCCTTCTTTTCTTTTCTTCCATCTCTTTTCTTTCACTCCTTCTTTCTTTTAATTCTTTCTTTCCTTCTTTCCTTTCATCCTTTTTTATTTCCTTCCTTCTCTTCTCTGATTTTCCCTCATTCCTGCGTCTCTCTCTCTCTGCGTCTCCCTCATTTCTCTGTCTCTCTCTTTCTCTCCTGTTTTAAAACGCGGAGATCTTTAACGCAATCTTCGCGTTCATATATTAACGCGATGCGGAGCACGTACTCGCGTCTGTGTTCTTCCTGTGTTATAAAACGCGGGTCTCAGACCCCGCGTTTGTGACATCAACGCGGCGCAACCTCCCGCGTCTGCAACCCCTGCATCTTCATTCTCACTTTTTCTGATTCATCCTTCTCCTCCTCTTCTTTTTATATATATAATATCGGTTATTGAACGCGTTGGTTACTTAAATTTCGGAACTTGGGATTTCCCGGTGTTTCTTGAAGTTTTAGGCAAGTGATCTCGCTTTCCTTCGGATTTTCCTGCTTCGTCATGTTGACCAATATTATATTATTTTCTTGGCACACTTGCATGTATCATGCTATCACTTGTCGCTTGGCTAATATCACATCTCAGGCATATGTCTCATGGCACCTGTTATGCTACTACTTGATACTCGCATTGTTATGACATATTGATACTTAGCTTGCGATTATCATATTTACGGGAATCCTATGACTTGAAATTTTAATACTCTTGTACTCTTGAACTCCTGATCTTGTCATGCGCTTGCTTTCCTGTAAATTGGTAATTACATAATAATAAATCTTAAAAAGAAACCACTTGAATCGGGTCAGGGGAAAATTGCGGCTATCAATATGTGTTCGTGTTTACAGTGGCCCTAGGTATGTTGTGCAACTAAAACTCCGGTCTGACCTGTGGGCCTCCAGGCGACCGAGAGGAGTGCTGGCTCCCTCCTTCTTGGTACCATCTTGATAAGGGCATTCTATAAGACCCTCCTGTAGGCCTTGCGGCCGGTTCCATACACCAGCGATGGAACATCCTGGACCGTGGTCCGGGCATGTACGGGACCCACTATAAACATTGTTCATTGATACCCCCGTTGGTTTCCAATAACAGCCTCGATTTACTCATATGTGGATGTATGTGTGCTGGGACGCTATTACACATACCTAGACATATGGGTAGAACGAGTATTAAGTATAAATATTGAAGATGGCAGCAATAGATTTATTCAGCCCTCATCACTTTCATTTTATGCCTCCATTTCTTGCTTACTGTAGTGTACTCTCGACACAGTTCTTGATGCTTAATATTGTTTTGATCATATCAACACACATATACCTATCTCTACACGACACTTGGCATTCACCTGTCTATTTGTTAGGGAGTTTCTGACTCCCCTGGACTTGCATGTTCAGATTCTGAAGCTTGGATTGAAGCGGAGCCCTCCACTGAAGATCAAGCTTATCTCTCGGAGCAGGCTGACTTGTCCTAGCTCCTTCTATTCCTTAACCTTCCTGCTAGCTCGGGGATCTTCTTCTCAGCCCGTGAGCACCTTTTGCTGTACAAATTGTAATTTCACTTTTGTACCTGGCTGTGATATAATGTACATGTACCAATGTATCACGCTCTGTGATAACTTTGTAATCCTTATGTTGGAATGTATATTGCCACGTGCTTTCGTACTTTATTTCTTTTTGTACTGATGCTTAGCGTATATACGTGAGGGTATCTCTGACCTGCGTATATACGTCGCAGTAGCGTCCCCGTACCCGCCGGATCGGGGCGTTACAAAAGTTGAGAGGAGCAATGCTAAGTTTAACATCACACCTCTAATATCCAGTTTATTATTAAGTTTAACAATACACCCATGATAATGACTTTCTCTCGAACTTTCGTGACGAAGTCGAGATGACTAGTGCTAAGTTCAAAATTACACTTCTAGCATTACCTCCATTGCCAAGTTTAACACTGCACCTATGTAGCGGTTTTTTTTAGTTTTCCCCAAATGAAACTAACATTTTTGTGGAGCTAAGTTAACATTACACCTCTTGCTCACATCTTTATCAAGTTAATATCATACCACTCACAAGATTCAATCCAATCCGTTAAGTTAATATCATACCTCTAACGGTAAAGAAATACTTAGATCCCTGACGGGTCTAGTCTTACTTGTTATTCTCGTCAATAGAATGGCAGGTCCACTTAAAATCACTGTTAGGTTAATATCACACCTTTAACAGTGTTCTCCCTAATCCCTAGCTGAGTCTTAATATGTTAATACTAAACCTCTGATGAAGACTCACTCGCAATCCTCCGCAGAGTGAAAACTTCATTTGTTATTCTCATCCATAGAATAGCAAGTCCATAAAACCTATTCCACTCCTGTCAAGTTAATATCACACCTCTGACAGTAATCTTAAATTTCTTAAATGGAAATTTTCTACTTTGACTTGATAAGTTAAATGTTACACTACTAGCAAATCAAAGATAATCGCTCTCACTTGTTTGATTTTCAATGCAAAAGGGAAATCAAGATAAATAAGAAAACAGGAAAAAGTGTCACTTTTATTGATATTCAAAAAAAATATGAAAGTGATATAAGATGCTCTCTTATACAATAAGATTGAGTGTTACAATGAAGGAGTACAAAAAAGTCCCTCTTGATCAGTGAAAGGTTGCACTCACTTCTTGAAACATTGATGAAACACAAAGTTCATCTTCTTGACTTTGGCTAAGAACAACAGATCTACTTCCTCGCCTCTTGAGAACAATGGTGATTCTCGAGGTCAAAATGCGAGGGAGCATTCGGATTCCACCCGACCAACTGGTGCGAGGGTCTTCACAAGGTCGTAATCTTTCGCTTAATGGGAAGCTCCACCACCAAAAAGTTATCTACTGAGCATGGGTTTTTCGTTGCTATCACTTCTTTGAATAAGATTGGCAAAAGGAGAATCTAAAACCTTACTGGTGACATCCGCTTTCCCATGACCTTCAAATGTGACATGCTCATCCTGATCAGGAAGGATCTGAGACATTACTGGTGCAACATGTCTAATAATATCTTGATGTGTATCGACAACCACGCGGATCTTCCTCGCCCTTGAATAGAAGTTTGATTTTTCAAGTGCTCGCCAATCAAATAAGCTGGCCGTCCCATGTATCCTCTAATGGACGAAGCAAAGACACTCGAACCAGCACTATCAATATGGCCAAGACCTGCAAGAAATAAAAAAAACCAGAGGGTTAAATTTCTGCAAAGGCAGGAAACATGAAGCACAGACACGGGTCTAAAGTCATGAACCCCAGACGCGAATCTCGCGGACGCAGTGATAGAAAATATAGATCCAAATGCAAGCCCGATAATAGACTCGCATCTGATAATTGAAACGTCGGGCATAGATTAAAGGCGCAGACGTGGGTCTTAAAATTTTCTAATGTTACTCCAGATGTAGACAATATAGATCCATGTCTAAGACTTCAAGACGCAGAGTTTGCCATACTCGCGTCTAATTTTAAAAAAGCATCTAAGGCTTCAAGATGCGGAGTTTGCCACATTCGTGTCCAGAGATCTCGAAAGAGCAGATTTAAAATTTTGAAAAGTCAAGAACTCTAAACATGAATCTCGTACACAAAACCCACATTTCAAACCTCAAAATGCGGAGTTCACCACGCTCGTGTCTGAAGAACTTTAGACTTAGAAGTTAACAAGCTCGCATTTTATCAATTAACATGAGGATCACGTTTGCAGAGCATGGACGCATGGATCTCAATTCAACCATTTAAAACTTCAAGAAAGTGATTGTTCAGAGATTTCGGGAAAAAGATCAAGAGACAAAGTCTCTTCATAACCAGCGATGACAGAGCTTTAAGGAAACAGAGCCTTATCATGGTAAAGGCCATTTCGTACCTAAAAAAGTTCTCTATAGGTGGGACATCATCCGTCAAGACACGACCATGAAAGTACCTTAATCTTAAAATCACTTAACCATGATAATCTTCGAAGAAGATTGCAATAAAGCATCAAAGTTTTGGGTACTTTTAAAGAACTTTGAAAGTTCTTCAGAGCACATATCCTTGAAGGAGAACAATCAAGATAGAGTTCTTCAGAGCACATACCCGCGGAGGAAAATAGTCAAGATGAATAACTGTTAGAGGGTCATGGCCTATTTATAGGCTCGCGAATGGTCATTAATTAATGGCATAAGAATCAAAACCGTTCTTAAGCCAATTAATAGCCTTAATTCGCTATGCGAATATCAAATCCAGTCTGAGAGAGACACGTGGATTTTTGCTCCTAGAAATCCCAACGACACACGTCCCCAACTGTCAACGCCGATTTTACATTTAAAGACCCAATGGGACATTTACATCTCTGTAAACTATATGCGACGCTTCAAGGGTCGCGTTTTGATGTTTGCGTCCCTTCACAAACCAAAGGTTGCATTCTCTCAACGAAAGTAGGACCGTGTCCTTAATAATTCAAGGCTGCATCTTAAGTTTGCGTCCTTCCACTACCGAGGGTCGCGTCCCCTCCAGCAAATTGAAGAGCACAGGCATGCGTCCCTCAACAATCCAGGGCCGCATCTCTTAACAATTCAGAGCCGCGTCTTTAGACAATTCAGAGCTGCATCTCTTAATAATCCTGGGTCGCGTCTCTTAACAATTCAAAGCCGCATCTCTAGACAATTCAGAGCTGCATATTTAGACAAATTAGAACCGTGTCTCTAGACAAATTAGAGCCACGTCTCTTAACAATTCATAGCCACGTCTCTCAATAAATCAGAGCCACATCTCTAGACAACTCAGAGTCGCGTCTCTAGATAATCCAGAGCTGCATCCTCCAGATAATTTAGAGCCGCGTCTCTTAACAAATCAGAGTCGCGTCTCCTCTACAATTCAGGGCTGCGTCGCACCCACAACTCAGTGCTGCCTGAGTTTCTTCTCTACAACTTATGCTCACGTCTCAGCAAATATCTAAGGACTGCATCTTCATAACGGTCAAGGGTCGCGTCTATGAAAGTCGCGTTCTCTCACACAACAAAGAGTTCGTCTGATTCACAAACAAAAAAGGAATAAAGACGAGACAAAATTGATAACTTTTATTATTTATTTCAAAATGATAAAAGTGATACAAACACTCTCTTATTTGACATGTGGAGTGTTATAAAGAAAAAGAAGGGAGATACAAAGGAGGAGGGCTAATTCTGCTCAGCTAAAGAATAAATTTGGTCTCGGAGGTGTTGCATCTCGTGCTGGCGTGCCTTCTCAACTTCTACCCAAGTTTGAACCTTCAATTCTTTCTCTGATAAGATTTTTTCGCAGCCAATTATGCTTGAAGAGATTCTAACTTGAAAGAACAATCAACAAGATCTTCTCGGATCCACTTCTTGGCAGCCTCTAACTTCTCCAACCTTTTCCTGGCAGCAACAAGCTTCTGCTCATTTACCTGAATTATGGTCTGTGCCTTGGTAATAGCTGCCCGAGCAGTGGTCATGACTTGCTTTGCATTCTTGGTGATGATCTCGAATTCTCTAGAGTCATCAACTAATCTTTGGTAGCTCGCTTGGAAGTCATGGAGGTGACGGGCCTCTTCAGCTATCTGCTCCTCCATCTCTTTCTTCTCGCATTCTTAAGCAGTGAGGAGCTTATTCAGTATCAGTCAAGCCTCATTCACCGGACTAGTCTTCTCTAAGGTTCTTAGTTCCTTCAAGCATATGCCCAGCTATTTGATTAGTGTCAGATATGCCCTAGCTTGCTCTGAGCTTCCAATATGATGAATGCTCTCAATCTAGTTCTCAAGAGGCATCCTGGCAAACTTGAAGAAACTTCTCCCGGAGAGAACCAGTTCTATGTAGGACCTCATTGAGGTGAAAAATTATTGTACCATTTAATGCGACAATTCTTCCATGATGTCCATCGCTGGAGCCAGCTCTGTTGGTGCACTCCTGAATCTCCTTTCTATAGTGGTGTGCATAATGTCCACAGAGGTGGGAGCTAACTCACTAGGTGCAGGGACAAGGCCAGTGGCAGGTTCCGTCAACCCTGAGATCGTGGCCGGCATCTCTGGGACCATTATTGTGGTAGCCTCTGAAGCAACAGGTGCAGCCACAAACTCCATAATACCCGATTCAGTGGTTAAAGTTTGAAGTGCGCTGTCCTCTGTGCCAGTGCTTCCATAGGCTCCTCCACTTGAGCCAGCCCAGTACTCTCTGCAATCATAACATCAATGTTAGTAATCATAATGAGAACGAGAATATATGAAATATCTTTGCTCTCTTACCAAGCTGAGGATCCACAGACGGCAAATCCTTTGGCAGGCTGCTCTGGGATGAGGATTCCCCAGTCACAGTGGTTATACCCTCAAGAATTATCCCAGTAGCAGGAACTTTAAGGCCTTTCGGCTGGGCCAGTTCCTTAATCATCTCCTCAATATGGGAGGAAGTCGCAGCCTCAACACTGGAAGCCACTCATGTAGAAGAGATTCAGATGAAGCGTTAAAACATCTGCCTAACTCAATGGGGAAATAATTAAGGGGATAGAAGAAATACCCTCGGCTGTGGTGACCTCTCCTAATGGTGGAACTATCACAGGAACATACGCATGCATCTCTTCCTCTGAAATATGCAAAAACTTGTTGGTATCAGGAAGAGCGGGTTCATCACCGAAGTCAACTTCGTCTCACGAACAGTACTCGTGCTCTTCAGATGACGAAGATGATACCTGAAACCAGGAGGTCTCAGTGATTGGGAGTTTGCCACTGAGAACCCTGATGGTAGGCTGGGCTCCACAACCTTGGAAGTAGGCATCAAAACACTGGGAGAACCCGTTGTTGTGCCTCCATCCCTCTTTCTTGAGCCAAAGAAGCTGCATGCCGAATTGAAATTCCCGGTTGTGACAGAATTTCAACTTCAGACCTCTCTGTCACTTTCTCTGGCCGTTCTGCAACCACAGCCCCTTCGGCCACGTTAGATTGGCCTGCGGGCTCTCCCTCTGTAAAGACTGCAGGGCTCCTGCGCGTAAACCTCGAGGACGAAAAGCCGGGACTGACTCCTCTTCTTCTTCTTCCTCCTCCTGCTCCTCAGTACCATCAGGAATTATTTCAGGCATCTGGCCTGAAACTTCAGCCTCAGGTCCTTTTCTGGCTTTCTTCGGGCTGGGCTCGCCTTAGGAAGCAGAGGCTCGAAGACGCTTGGGTATGGCATGTCGAGTCCTCCGAATGGAGTGTTCCTCTGCTGCTTCTGCTCCAGACTCTGACCTCGAAGCTGCTCCTGCTCTACTAGTCTCTCTCCTGGCCTCTTTTTCTGCTTTCTTCTCGGCCTCTTGATACTCGGTCATCCCTCGCATCTGACAACCCTTGGACCCTACCTTGGTTTTATACATGGATTTAATGCCCTTGATGCATAAGGTGTTTATTTCAAACCCATGCACCTTATTTGCCATGAAATACCACGTGCAAAAATCAAGACTAGCATAAGAGTTAGGCGTCTTGTGAGGGAGCATAAAGACAGCTCCAGTTCCTCCAGCTATGCTGTAATACTATGCCGGGCACCTTCGAATAAATTCCCCTGGAAGTGAAGGTTTGTGTTGGGATTATCAACGTACAGTTGGTCGTAAACAAACTGCCTGGCGAACCGACAAGGCATATAAGGCTCCACTGTACAGGAGTTCCCTTGTCGAAAAACCAAGTACCTAGGCCGGGTGTTTATCAGCCACCAGAAGACGCTGGAAGATATTCAGGTGAATCCATCTGGGACAACGAGCCTGTAAACTTGTCCCTGTAAGACGCGTCATGAATCTCGGGAAAGCACCTGTCCAATTGGTAGTTGCTCCCATTCAAAATAGTCTTCCAGATGTAGAACATGTAGTACTGCAGCCAGCTCGAAATCTTCAACTGCTGCACGGAAGGTATAAAACCTCCGGAGGCTGACACTGTCGTCATCAGTGATGGGTAATGCATGACGTACCAGGTCATCAGGTATGTGTATAGAAGCTCGGTCCTGGGACTGGGAGTCTTAAGCAGGGGATGACTATTGGAATCCGTGACTGGATTGTCCTCTGCGTCCACGATTGCTTCCACCTGATAGAAGTTTTTTGTTAGTGCGTGTAACCCACTCTGGATCCTGGCCACCATTATCAAAAGAAGTGAAATGGACTTCCCATGAGCAAGAAGGACAGTCGGATACACCACGTCGGTGATGATCACCTCATGTGGTAGTGTCGGCACCACACATCGCTTCAGTCACAACATGAGGAAGCCCGCCAATAGAGCCCGGTGAGACATCGAGACTTTGGCTTGATGGTGGAAGCTCTCAAAATCGTGTCTGATTGAAAGTATCCTCATTGGACTCAGTGGTGTATGAGCTAGTCGATGCACTGATCCTTTCAAAAATTTCTTCATCAGTGCTGGGAGCTAGCCGAGTTATCAGGTCGGTCTTATTCACCCCGGAGAACAGATAATTTGCCCATGACATCTGCTTAATTCTCCCACTCCTTCATCTTGTTACCTGCTCACAGATATGAAAGTGGCAAAGCACCTCCCAATAAGTCTCATACATCAGAGGATCGCTCTACTTCAGCAAATACAGCTCCTCTATGACGGGACATATTCCTCGTAAGGGGCATCTCCAATCATCAGCCCTAAGACTTCGTACATCTAATAAAGAGCAAGCCCCATTTCCCTGATGGAAGTGAAGAATGTGTAGGTCGTTGGATTATACCACTCCAGGATAGCGTAAAAATGTTGAGTGCTCTGCAGAATGCCATACTGGATAGCCCTCACGACCCCGTACAGTCTGGAATGCAGCAGAAGATCTTCAAATTTCGCCAAAGCAAACCCTATCATTCTACCCCCACATGTTTTGTCAGTAGAGTGGATCCATCCGGTGGCATGAAATTCTAGAGGAAAGTCACCCCTCACATCCAGGAATTGTCTGATGAAGGTGGCTGCAAGTTGGGGGTTTCTCCTATCTGCAACCCCAGCATATCCCTCCCATGACCAATGGTGAAGGCTTCACGGGCACCTATATTACCTAGAGTAACTCTGGAGAATGACCTGACCACTCTCAATCCATTGTTCGACACACGGACATATGCTGCAGATAGGCCATAGGATACATCTGCTCCATGTTCGAGAGGAAAAACCTCCTATTGCCAATCTGACGAAGCCATTTGTAACTCCTATCATTAAAAGCAGCCTCATCCTCCTCAATCGAATCACCAAAGATGAAGTATGGCTTCCTCAATAGAGCACGGAAATTCGATTTGAACCGATCGTCAGAAATGATTTCCCGGAGAGTCAGCGTGCTAGCATGATTGATCTGCCTCCGTCGCTCTATTGATTTACCAGTGGTCACAGGAGCAATCCTCTGGAGACGAAGATCATGTTCGGGTCAGCACCACCTACATGTCCAAAGTGATAATTTTTGGATGGAGATTTGAGTAGTATCTCACTGCAAAAAGGATAACACAAGTATTAGCAACCTAAAAATTGTCAAGTGTTAAAACTCAAACGCAAGGTTCACCTCAGAACCGCATCTAATGAATGAGATGCAGAGCTCAGTGAAACCCACGTCAAATCTCAGAGACGCGAGGCTCACATGAAGTCCACATTTGAAACTCCATAATTAAAATTTTCTCTAAGTGTTAAAATCAGACGCGAGACTCAGTGAAACCCGTGTCAAACCTAAGAGATGTGAGGTTCATATGAAGTCTGCGTCTGAACTCCCCCACTTAGAATAAGTGTTGGGATCAAACCAAGGCTAAATGAAGCCTGAGTTTAACAAACAGACAGACTCAAGCAGATGAAGCGAAGACGCGGAGATCGTCAAACCCGTGTCTTACCTACCATAGTAAGAGTCGTATCTGAAAATCAAATACGGACGTGTGCCTCGCGTTGGCGGTTCAAACTCAGAAAAAACCTAAGAGTTAAGATAACTCTTTGATTAGTCTCTAATTTTGCATAATTTTTATCACATTCTCATATTTATTTCATATAAAATTCTGCTAATAAAACCTTGCTTGCTTGATCCTAGGTCCATGGTGTGCAAATGAAGAAGAAGACCTAAATCACCATTTAATTGGTGATTAAAAGCCTACCAAGTAGCTATTGACTTTAGATTGAAGATATTGTCAGCCCAGGGTATCAAATCACGAATCTAAGACATCCAGGAGTCAGACAACAGACTGGGCGACGCACTGCCCAAAACTGGGCGCGCGTGCGCCTGCGCTTTGGGCCACGTGCTTCCCACGTGGCCCCCTTTCCCCTGGTGCCTATAAATATCCCCCTGGGGTCTTCAGTTTGAGCAGATCCAGAGCTTTAACAAGTTTTTGTAATCTTATTTTTTAGGTTTGTAATTGTTGTTGTCTTCTTCTTCTAGTTGTTGTTTTAGCCATTAGAGTGAAAGAGAGAGTGTGTGTAAGTGTTGTATTGGAAGGGTGACAAGCTAATACAAGTACTACTTCTCTTTCTTCTTTCCATTTACTTGTCTTTGCCATTTGCTTTTACTTCCTTGTTGTAGTGTAACTTCCTTCTTCTTCACTCCTTTTCTTTTACTTTGTTGTAGTGTAACTTCCTTTCTTTAACTTTTCTTTTCTTTTGTTTTCTTGTAGTGTAACTCCCTCTCTCCACTTCTTTTCCTTTGTTGTTTCTTTTACTTTTATGGCTAAGTAACTTTTCATTAGCGTGGCTAACTAACTACTAACCCACTAATTTCTAACACTTGATTTATAACCCAAATGAGTCAATAGTGTAAAACAAGCCTTGTATAAACAAGAGCTATGGCATCTTAAGACGGGGGTTCTAACTCTAATTTACCTACAAGTATTTACTTTCTTATACTTCATGCTTAATGAGTTTTGATGATCTATGAGTTGTGTACTTTACTTGTCATTATAAGTTAGAGACTTCTCCTTTTAACTTTGCCGATACCAATAGTGCACTCGAGTCTTCCCTTATTCTCGCCTTCTATCGGATCTTGATAAGGGATTCCGAGTTTTTGCCGTGTAAAGCTAAGTTTTAGGATGAACTTTCACTCAATTTCCACGTGAATAGTTCCAATGCAAAAGGTTTGTGTTCGCCTATGATCCATCGTGAGGCTATCTTCTAAAAGTTAGAAATTAGTGGGAGCACTTAGTAGAAAGTTAGCCATGCATTTTTACAACTAAGAAAAAAAATCCCTTTTACAAACCACCAAAACATTTTTCAACTATTCTTAAAAACAACTTGTTTTCACTTTTCAATTCTTTATTTGGAAACAAGAACTTTCTTTCTTCTTGAACTTTTAAGCCGCATCAAGCTTCCATCGCTCTCCCTCCTTGTGGATACGACCTGTATAGCCACTTCGCTACTACGGAAGAATCACAAAAGCAGTAACATCAACCCACACTTCCTTCTCTTATTTTAGTGCTTGCTTTTTGCCGATCAAATTTTGGCGCCGTTGCCGGGGAGGGAACGGCTTTATTGTTCACTACTAAAGATTATTCTTTTTGTGTGTAGGGGAAGTACCAAGGAGCTCACTATCACGGGAAGCGAAAGAGGTGGCCAAGGACATTGCGCGAGGACTCATTTGCCCTCAGAAAAATTCGTGTAAAAGCGAGTTTTTCCGATTGAAGTACTAACAAACTCGTTTGCAGGGTTGCCGAAAGCCGCTAAAAAAATTGCTTTCTAAATTTTTAGTTTCCTTGGATGCTTCACCTTATGCATGTGTAATAAATTCAACAGAAATTCACTTGTTGCTTAATTGAAATTTGGATTAGACTTTTGCATTTAGGGCACGTGTCTATTTCAATTCATTTCAATTCTATTGAAGAGTGCTGGAGAAAAGGTACGTGAATTCGTATAGAATAGGATCGACATTTTGAAGTGATTTACCGCTTTGAGTGTTACCTTGTTGTGAATAAACTGCACACTTGCACAATTGACTTTAAGGGTAAAACCCAAATAAACAAGATAAGGTGGGGATTTCATCACCCTTCCTTAGCCCAAAAATCATCTCCAAGTGCACTCACATTTTCCAAGCCTTAACTAAAAGTCAATAGACGTTAGCCCTAGGGACATCTCGGACTCACTAAGAGATTAACCGAGGTTGGAAATTATAAGAACTATACTCCTGCAAAATCGGTGTCTAAGGAAAGTGGATTGAGAGGTAAAGCCTCGAAAGCTTCGTGGTTTGGCGTAATTAGGCCCGTGGCTCCGCCCGGATACCTTCCCCCGAGCTTTGCCCATTCCTGGCCGATTAGCTTGTAGTCGAGTTCCTGCAACAACTTTCCCCGGAGAATCGACCAGTTAGGAGTCGTCTAGGTCCAGGTACCTTAGACTAAGGCTTGTGGTTATTTTTCTTTCTTTTATTTGTTTTTTGTTCCTTTTCAATTGTTTGTTGTCTTCACGTTGTTTGTGGTGTACTGCATGCAAGAGTGGGTGAGAGATCCGTCAACTTTCAGATTAATAAGAAATACTTCTCTACCCTTGCATCCAGACCGATGATGGCGTCACTTCAGGATAGATTTTTACCCGATCAGAACTTCACTTCCATCTTGCATAAAACTTCCTGAAGCAAACGGAAATAACTTCGAGTTAAAGCCCCAATTCATTAACACTCTTCCCAAATTTCATGGTTTAGAATCGAAGGACGCATACTTCTTTGTTAGGGAATTTGAAGAAGTATGCCTCATGATGCGTATACCCCAGCTAGGAGATGATGCCGTTAGGTTACGTTTCATCCCTTTTTCCCTAAAGGACCTAGCTAAGAAATGGTTGTACAGCTTGGCAGCAGATTCAGTCACGACCTGGGATGATTTTGTCAAGGCCTTCTTGAAGAAATTCTACCCAATTCACAAAACTGCCCCTCATTAGGAAGAACATCATGCAGTTTAAGCAAGACCCGAGCGAACCATTTTGGAGATACTTTGAGCGATTCAAAGATCTCCTAGCTCAGTGCCCTCATCATGGCGTGGAGAAATGGCGTCGGTGCCAGATTCTCTACGATGGTCTAGATTATCAGACTAAGACCCTGTTAGAAACGATGTGTCAAGGAGGGTCTTGCAGAAGGATGAGAATCAGGGTTGGGATTTATTTGAGGATTTAGCGGAGAAACCCTGCAATGGGAGCCAGCCTCAAAAAAACCTAGGAATTTACCATCTATAGCTTCAAGAGGAGGGCTCCTATCTCTAGAATCATGCATAGCTGCCGAGGCTAAGATTGCTACCCTAATGAGAAGGATAGAGGCTCTAGAAACAAATGAGCCTGCCAGTGTCAACCAGACAAACCCACCACCAATTCACAATCCGGTTGTTCATATTGTCAGGCACCAACCATGTCTTTGAAGAGTGCCCCATTTTTCATGCCCAGCAAGTGCCACCGGAACACCTGAACGCGGCTTACTCATGGCCGCCTCACAACCCTACTCACAGACCTACAATCCCGGCTGGAGAAATCATCCCAATTTCTCCTGGGCCCAAAACAATCCTCCCAGGCCTAATTTTTCCAACAATTTTCACCATCCTACTCCTTCACCAACTTTTCCCAGTCATGCCCCAGCTTCCTCCTCCCAAGGCTCATCAATGGAAAAGAAAATCAGTAAATTGGAGGAGAGCATAGAGGCTTTCATCAAGTCCCAAACCGCTTTTATGTAAAACCAGGGACAAATTCCTAACAATCATTCACAGGCCATATCAAGATTGGAAATGCAGATGAGCCAGTTAGCTAGCTCCCTAAGTGAAAGACCAAAAGGTACTTTGCCTAGTCAGCTGCTAGTTAACCCAAAAACCTCCAATCAAGCATATGAAATTCAGGATCCATCAATTAACCAGTGCAATGCTGTTCACACACTGCGATCTGGAAAAAAGGTAGACAACCAGGCTACCAATAGAAAAGTCCAGTCCATCCTGATCCCACTCCAGCCTCCACCTCTGCTAGTTCCTCCCAATCCACTCCACAAACATCTGACGAGGACACAAGCTGCTGAACAAGTTCATAAGCCTATAGCACCCTTTCCCAATAGGCTTAGGAACAACAATAAAAATATGCACATGGAGAAAATGCTAGAGATGTTCAGCCAGGTCAAATTGAATGTGCCACTTCTTGACGCTATCCAACAAGTCCCGACTTATGCCAATTTCTTAAGGATATGTGTACAAAGAAGAGAAAAATCAATGTGCCCAAGAAAGTCTTCTTGGCCACTAATATAAGCGAAATTCTGTCTGGTCCCATTCCGGTGAAATACAAGGATCTCGTTGTCCCACCATTTCCTGCACCATAGGACAGACCGAAATCAGTAGAGCGCTTCTTGACCTGGGAGCAAGTATCAACTTGCTACCTCTCTCAGTATACCAACAACTGGGGTTGGGCGAGCTAAGCCCAACTCGAGTCACCATTCAGCTAGCTGACCGATCTGTGAAGATCTCGGAGGGGGAATTCACAGACGTCCTTATCTAGGTCGGGGATTTCATTTACCCCGTTGACTTCATTGTGCTTGAGACCCAACCTGTGTCCAATCTTAGGTCTCAAACTCCCGTCATCTTAGGGCGCCCATTCCTTACTACAGCCAATGCCATATTCAACTGTAGGAACGGGTCCATGCGATTGACTTTTGGAGACATGACGAAGGAAGTCAATGTCTTCAATCTTGGAAGACAACCTAGGGATGTCAATGATCAGACGTTTGAGGTCAATTCTTTTGAAAACCTGACCAGTGAGCATGAAGAAAGTATGGAGATAGAACTGAGACAGAGTTTGATCTGGAGGCTGAGGATTTTAATCTAGACTAGATCGTAGATTCAGCAGTGGATTGGGCGTCAAGCCCAAGTGTACCCCATCCTAGGATTGAAAGCCCAGAGATTGCCTCCAATGAAGCAACACCTTCCCTAGAGCTAAAAGCCTTACCTGAACACCTCAAGTACGCCTACCTGGGCGGAAAGGACACCTTGCCAGTCATTATAGCATCCCACCTGACTGAGCAACAAGAGGACAGCTTAATGTCTATTCTGAAAAGACATAGAGAAGCCATTGGATGGACGATGAAGGACATCAAGGGAATAAGTCCAGCCATAGTACAACATAGAATCCATTTAGTCGATGAAGCAACCCCTAGGAGGGACCCATAACGCAGGCTTAACCCTCTCATGCAAGAGGCAGTTGAGGCTGAAATTCTGAAACTATTAGATAATGGGATAATTTATCTCATTTCTGATAGCCAATGGGTTAGCCCTGTTCATGTGGTCCCAAAGAAGGCTGGCTTTACGGTGGTAGAAAATGAGGAAAAAGAGTTAGTACAAACGAGACTGCCTACCAAGGTTCCACTTTGTATCGACTACAGGAAGCTGAATGCAGCTACCTGTAAAGACCACTTCCCGCTACCCTTCATCGACCAAATGCTTGAGCGTTTGGCTGGACATGAGTACTACTGCTTTCTAGATGGGTACTCGGGATACAATCAAATCCCCATTGCTGCAGAAGACCAGGAAAAGACGACGTTCACCTGCCCGTTCGGAACCTTTACTTATCGGCGCATGCCTTTTGGATTGTGCAATGCTCCCGCAACGTTCCAACGGTGCATGCTTAGTTTGTTCTCTGACATGGTGGAACGTTTTCTTGAGATTTTCATGGATGACTTCTCCATCTACGGAGATTCATTTGATCAGTGCCTTCATCACCTAGAGTTAGTGCTACAAAATGCATTGAGAAGAACCTAACTCTAAACTGGGAAAAATGTCACTTTATGGTGAGATAGGGGATTGTCTTGGGCCATGAGATTTCGAGGAGAGGCATAGAAGTGGATAAGGCTAAAGTAGAAGTGATTGCTAAGCTTCTACCACCCAAAAGCATCAAAGATATTAAATCCTTTTTAGGGCATGCTGGGTTCTACCGACGGTTTATTAAGGACTTTAGCAAAATCGCGAGGCCCTTAACCAACCTACTCGCTAAGGACGTGCCCTTTGATTTCAACGATGAATTTTTCAATTCATGGGGAAGCTTAAGCAAGAACTTATTTCTGCGCCTATTATTTCTGCTCCTAATTGGGCCCAGCCGTTTGAAATCATGTGTGATGCATCTGATTTTGCTATTGTCGCTGTTCTAGGATAGCGCATTGATAATAGGCAGCACGTGATTTACTATTCGAGTAGGACCTTGAATGACGCCCAACAGAATTATACAACGACTGAGAAGGAATTCTTGGCCGTTGTCTTTGCGTTAGAAAAGTTTCGGCCCTACTTGTTAGGTTCGAAGACGGTAATTTTTACGGATCACTCGGCTCTGAAATACCTCATGACCAAAAAGGAAGCAAAAGCCCGACTAATTCAGTGGATCCTTTTGCTTCAAGAATTTGACTTAGAAATCTGGGATAACGAGGTATATAAAATGTGATCGCTGATCATCTCTCACGAATTCCGAATGCACCAAACATCCAAGCTCCGATCAACGAGGATTTCCCAGATGAGCACATCCTAGTCATTCTTAAGGAACCCTGTATGCGGACATTGTTAATTACCTGGCCACGGGATAATTACCCGCTGACTGGACAAAGCAAGACCAAGACCGATTCTTTGCCCAAGTACGGTACTTCTCCTAGAAAGAACCGTATCTTTTTAAGTATTGTCCCGACCAAATTATTAGACGATGCATACCAGAGGAGTATGCTCAGCTTTTGCCATGACCTTGCATGCGGAGGACACTTCGGCCCCCGCAAGACTGCAGAGAAGGTTCTACAAAGTGGGTTCTACTGGCCCACTTTGTTCAAAGACTCATATCATTTTTGCAAGTCATGCGCAAATTGTCAGAATATTGGAAAAATTTCAAGAAGAGACATGATGCCCCTAAACCCGATCCTTGAAGTTGAAATTTTTGATGTATGGGGTATCGATTTCATGGGGCCATTCCCCAATTCCTTCAGCAACCAATTCATTTTAGTTACTGTAGATTATGTCTCTAAGTGGGTAGAAGCTATGCCAACTAAGACGAATGACAATAAAGTGGTTGTCAAATTTCTTAAAGAGAACATCTTTCTCCCGATTTGGCACCCCTAGAGCGATAATTAGTGATAATGGATCACATTTCTGCAACAGAGTTTTTGAAGTTCTGATGCGAAAATATTCCATCAATCACAAGTTATCTACTCCGTATCATTCCCAGACAAATGGGCAGGTCCAAGTCACCAACCGACAGATCAAGCTCATTCTGGAAAAGACTGTCGGACAAAATCGAAAGATTGGTCGGTCAAACTCAATGATGCATTGTGGGCTTACCGCACTGTTTTTAAGACAGTTCTGGGGATGTCTCCTTATAGAATCGTGTTTGAAAAAGCCTGTCATCTGCCAGTAGAGTTAGAACACCGGGCCTTCTGGGCAATTAAGCAACTCAACTTTGATCTGACCAAGGCCGGTGAACTTAGGAGACTGCAGATTTCAGAATTAGAAGAGATACAGAATGAAGCTTATGAGAATGCCCGAATCACCAAGAGCAGGACTAAACTTTTTCATGACCAATCATAACCCGGAAAAACTTTGCACCAGGAGATAGGGTTCTGCTGTATAACTCTAGGCTTCATATTTTCGCGGGGAAGCTGAAAACTTGTTGGTCGGGACCGTTCATTGTGCGCACTGTTTTCCCACACGGTGCTGTGCTTATTGTAGACCCTAAGAACAACACGGAATTCAAAGTGAATGGGCAAAGACTGAAGCCCTTCTTAACCAATGAGCCTATGACTCCGGATGATAATGTGCTGACTCTTTTTGCCCCGTCATACACCTAACCACAACAAATAAATAAAATAAAATAAAATAAAAAATTTGTTTATATACTTACCCCTTCTACATTCTTTTTGACATTTCTTTAGCCTATTCGCACTTGGCCGGCCCGAGTCCACGAAGACGGTGACATCATTTCTTCTCCCTATTTATTGCATTTGCATTTTCATATGCATTCATTGAGGACAATGCATTAGATAGGTGTGGGGGGGTGCTAACACTTTTTCTTTTTCCTTTTATTCTTTCTTTTTCTTTCAAAAAAAAGGAAAAAAAAGTAATAAAAAGAGAAAATTTTAGATTGAAAAGAAATTTCATACTCTTTATAAAAATACCAAAAGATTGTAGGAATTATGGGAACCTTATTAATAAACCTTTATTTTTGCCTAAATAAACAAGAAAGATTGGTTTGACTAAAAAGTTAGAAGGGATAAGGAAAATAACTCATACATTTTATTTAGCCTTAGTAGAATATGCATAACCCACACACATGCTTAGGATTTAGAGACAGAACTCTGGAAAAAAAACAAAAAAAAAGCTGGATAATTGTGCCTCAAGAAGCATGATTATTCACGCAAAAAAAAACAGAAAAAAAATTATACAATAATATATAAATAAATCTTGATTTCGTGCCTACTCCACTTGTATATTTGACCTGAAGGGTGTTTTTCCACTGGTGCCCTAAGACCATCTGGTTTGGGAGTCATCGATTTGATATGTGTTACATAAGTGAAGTAGAAAGCCTAATGGAACCAAGAATAATAAGTAAATATTAATAAAATTAAATGATATTCAAAGTTAAGTTAAAAATCCCAAGCACATCACACTTACACATTATGCATATCCATATAAAGCAAAATAAAAGAATGAGTTAGAAGTACAAGATCCTTTCTAAATTTAAAGAAAAACCATAGTTTCTTCTTTTATGAAGGCTAAAGTATAAGAGGACTTATGAGGGATAAACTTAATTCTTACATCCTTCGGTCATTTTTACTTAGATGATTGAAAGTTCTTTTTCATGACAAATTTTTTTTCTAACAATTAACTACTTTTCTTTACTCACTGGATTTTGTGGGTGCAATCCGCTGAAAACCCTCAGGAGACAACACTCCACCTCTAGGGGAAACCTAGAGGTTTAACTGCTAGTTGCACATGCTCAGTGCAGTCGCGTCACCTGCGAAAGTGGTGTAATAATGTTCTCATTTTTGTTTTACTCGGGACGAGCAAAAAGATAAGTGTGCGGGTGTGTGATTAGTCTCTAATTTTGCATAATTTTCATCACATTCTCATATTTATTTCATATAAAATTCTGCTATTAAAACCTTACTTGCTTGATCCTAGGTCCATGGTGTGCAAATGAAGAAGAAGACCTAAATCACCATTTAATTGGTGATTAGAAGCCTACCAAGTAGCCATTGACTTTAGATTGAAGATTTTGTCAGCCCAGGGTATCAAATCACGAATCCAAGACATCTAGGAGTCAGACAACAGACTGGGCGACGCATTGCCCAAAACTGGGCGCGCGCCGCCCTGCCTGGGGCACGAAAATGCGGCCCTGGCCGCGTTTCCGCGGCCCTTTGGGCGCGCGTGCGCCTGCGCTTTGGGCCACATGCTTCCCACGTAGCCCCCTTTCCCCTAGTGCCTATAAATACCCCTCTGGGGTCTTCAGTTTGAGCAGATCCTGAGCTTTAGCAAGTTTTTGTAATCTTATTTTTAGGTTTGTAGTTGTTGTTGTTGTTCTTCTTCTAGTCGTTGTTTTAGCCATTAGAGTGAATGAGAGAGTGTGTGTAAGTGTTGTATTGGAAGGGTGACAAGCTAATACAAGTACTACTTCTCTTCCTTCATTCCATTTACTTGTCTTTGCCATTTGCTTTTACTTCCTTGTTGTAGTGTAACTTTCTTCTTCTTTACTTCTTTTCTTTTACTTTGTTATAGTGTAACTTTCTTTCTTTACCTTTTCTTTTCTTTTGTTTTCTTGTAGTGTAACTCCCTCTCTCCACTTCTTTTCCTTTGTTGTTTCTTTTACTTTTATGGCTAACTAACTTTTCATTAGCATGGCTAACAACTACTAACCTATTAATTTCTAACACTTGATTGATAACCCAAATGAGTTAATAGTGTCAAACAAGCCTTGTGCAAACAAGAGCTATGGCATCTTAAGACTAGGGTTCTAACTCTAATTTACCTACAAGTATTTACTTTCTTATACTTCATGCTTAATGAGTTTTGATGATCTATGAGTTGTGTACTTTACTTGTTATTGTGAGTTAGAGACTTCTCCTTTTAACTTTGCCGATACCAATAGTGCACTCGAGTCTTCACTTATTCTCGCCTTCTATCGGATCTTGATAAGGGAATGTCCGAGTTTTTGCCGTGTAAAGCTAAGTTTTAGGATGAACTTTCACTCGATTTCCACGTGAATAGTTCCAATGCAAAAGGTTTGCGTAAGCCTATGATCCATCGTGAGGCTATCTTTCAAAAGTTAGAAATTAGTGGAGCACTTAGTAGAAAGTTAGCCATGCATTTTTACAACTAAGAAAAAAATCCATTTTACAAACCACCAAAACATTTTTCAACTATTCTTAAAAACAACTTGTTTTCACTTTTCAATTCTTTATTTGGAAATAAGAACTTTCTTTCTTCTTGAACTTTTAAGCTGCATCAAGCTTCCAACGCTCTCCCTCCTTGTGGATACGACCCGTATAGCCACTTCGCTACTACAGAAAATCGCAAAAGTAGTAACATCAACCCACACTTCCTTCTCTTATTTTAGTGCTTGCTTCTTGCCTATCACTCTTCAAGTTCCTTGATGGTGAAAACCAATTTGAATGATTTTATTAACTAAATGGGGGCCTCCTGCATAGAGGAACCTCCCATTTAAACTTTTGAAGTGATAGCGCTCGAGGATGAAGCCATAGGCTTGGTCTTTGGGGCCATTTTGACCGAATATTATATGTAGAAGATGAAAGGAGGAAGAAAAAGCTTGGAGCTTTTCTTAAGTCTTGGAAACTCTTGACGCAGGGTTCAATGAAGAAGAAAAATGTCTAATGATGACTCTTGAAAGACTGCTGTCTTTTTATAGACACAGTAATCAACTGAGATATGATGCCCATATCTCGAGACCAATCATCACCAGACGCGTGGCAACGCGCCTAGAACGCGGACCTCGCATGCTAAGAGAACGGCGTCTCTTTAAGTGTTCCCAGACGTGTGGCAATGCACCCATAACGCGAGTCTTGCGTTTAACAGAACCGCGTCTCTTCAGCAAAAAAAGTCCGCGTCTCCACCTTGAAGTCTGTGTTACTTCAACAAAGTGAGAGTGTGTCTTCACTTTGAAGATCGCATCTCTTCAGTATTCTATGCCTCGCATCTTGACAAAACAATAGAGTTGCACCTCTGTTCCCAGCGAGATCTGTGTCTCTACTTGGAAGCAAGTTCGCGTTTTGTAACATTCAGAGCCGCGTTTCTACATTAAGTGAAAAGTGCGTCTTCACATTGAAGGAAATTCACATCTTGGCAAAACAGCAGAGCTGCGTTTCTTCAATGAAGATAAGTCCGCGGCTCCACCTCGAAGTCTGCATCACTTCAGCAAAGTGAGAGCTGAGTCTCCCCTTCGATGTCCGCGCCTCTCTAATGAATGAGAGTCGCGTTTCTATGATAGACAAGGTCTGCATCTCCAAGGCTGTAGGCTGTCCAAAAGTTACTGGAGGACAAGCCATTGAAAAGCAAAGTTTCAAGCTCTAGATGCGAGGGACTATCACCCGCGTCTCAGCATCGAGGCGCGTCGGCCTGACACCCGCGTCTCATCATCAAGGCGCGTCGGCCTGACACCCGCGTCTCATCATCAAGGCGCGTCGGCCTAACACCCCGCGTCTCAGCATCAAGGCGCGTCGGCCTATCATCCGCGTCTCAGCATCAAGGCGCGTTGACTTGACACCCGCGTCTCAGCATCAAGGCGTGTCGGCCTGGAACTCGCGTCTTAGTTATAACCGCCTTGGTTAAGGGACCAATTACTGCCCACACGTAAGGGGGACCAGCTCCCATCGTGGCGTGTCTTTAGCAGGCACGTGGGTTGGTTACCGCCCATGTAGCGGGGAAGTTGGCTCTCATCGTGGAGTATTTTTAGGGGGCACGTTCACCTCCTAAGACCTCTATAAATAGCCCCGTCGCTATGAAAAAGGGGTCGGACCCTTGTGATCAGAAGAAATCGAAGGGCATCAATAGACAGAAAGAGGCCGAGAGATATCAACAGGCGCGACACATACAGAGGGAGAGAGAGAGCTCGACTCTTCAAGCTAACTTGCTGCGTACAAGTTGCTCTTCGCCTACCTTCTCTTTTAGAGTTTTGGTAGACGGGGCTGAGTTACTCCTTCTACCTGCCAAGGAGAAGATCCCTGGACGGTCCAGACGGTCATCTGGTCAACGGAGAACAAGATTCACTCTCCACCGCCACACGAAGAACCCAGCACTAAACAAAGGGGGATTCAAGCTTCAACATCCTCCCTCCCCTTGTAACTGGAAGATTAGTCTGTTGTAAATTTTTCATCTGATTCAAGGAAATTTTACACCTCCTCTTTTTCCGCGTCCAACAAGAGATGGCGACTCCGCTGGGGACTACCTTCGTTACTGATGAACAGGTAGTGGCGCAAGATGACGTCCACCATAAGGGAAAGATGGTCGAATCGCTCGTTGTCGAGTTCGACCAGGCGAAGTACGAAGAGTTCCTCTCTTCTGGCTCCAAGAGCCCAAAGGCCCGCGTCTGTCGCAGGGTCTCGGCGGGAAATAACTCCGAAGCTCGAACTGAGACTCTCTTGGGCGCCACTGCTACGGTCCCTTGTGCACAAGAGACGCGCGTCAACGCCTCTCAGAAGGCCCGCATGGTCCCAGGCACATCTGCCTTTGTGACCAACCGCGTCGCACAGAACACCCGCGTCAGCGTCTCTCAGGAGACCCGCGTGGTCAAACTCCCCGGTGGCCAGCATCAGGATGTCGTTGGTCTCTCTCTACCTCCTCGGCGCAATCGAAACGCCGAACATCGACAGAGGAGACGTGCGCGTCAGCTGCAAGTTGGAAACGTCGGTTGTCCAACTGAGGCTGGACGCGACGTACAATCGCGCACCTTGCCCGCGCCGTGTCTGGTACGTGAAATCCGCGTTTGGCGTCCCAAACGCGAGATTCCTCCAGATAGGTCCTCCGAGGACCACCTCATCAAACGCCAAGGTGAGACATCTACGCCTCGTCAAGCGCAAGAGGCACGAGCCTATAGGCGTGGGGCCCAGCAGCCCATCCTCTCTCACCCGTCTCTGCCCGGGCGCACCAGGCATCAGCGCGAGACCCGCGTCTCATCTCAACAGAGACGCCAGGCGCACATCAGACAGCCGCGACGCGAGAGCTGCGTCCCTGAAGTCTGCGTCCATTCTGCACAGCACACAGATGCCTCCCGTCTTCGACATTGTGAGGCTAGTCTCTTTGATCCCTCTTCCATGGATTTGAGGGATTATTTAACAAAGAAAAGAAGTGCCAATCAGGCCACTTCGTCGTGCTGCTGCCAACGGCTCATCTCCATGCTCTCGGAGTGCCGTTGCGGGTCGAGTGTGCACCAGCAGTCTTTAGTTAGACAGCTGACCTCGATTCCCCCGTCAGCCAAAAGAAGGCGCTCCCATAGAAGGAGAATCTTCTCTGACGTTGAATACCCGGAGCTTACTGCGAACATGACAAGCAGAAGCAAGGGAAAGGACTTGCGTCAGCTCAGATGAGTCTGACTCTGAACCGGAAGGAGTGTATCGACACACTCGCACCCGGACTGGGGCCATTCCCCCGGTTGACTATAATGCCTTAGCCCATGGCATTAAGTGAACGATACTCCCACTCCGCCGCAGTGGAATCAGGGCTTCAAACTCCTCCGTTGAGAAGGAGACCTCTGCCTACATGACAGGCACTCCTGATGAACAGCTAGACGTCTGGAACAGATCCAAAAGAGACAAATGGAGATGATCGTGTCTCAACAGGAATCTATCGACGCTATCAAGCTGGCGCTTGCACAGCTGCTCGAAGACAGGAGAGATCTCCTCCTAGGAGGCCGAGGGACAGAGAGAGAAAGGGAGGAAGCTCATCTTCCGAGCCTTCTGAAGAGAAGCCTCGATCTACTTCTGGCTCGTCCAAACCCTCGTCAAAGGGCGACCGAGACCCAGGGAATGAAAAGTCACCTAGAGGGGGGTGAATAGGTGACAATGCTAATCTATGAACTAAATGCGGAATTTAATAACTTAATGCAAATTACACTCAAGTGTGATCAACAAATGATTCACACACAACCAAGCCAAGCAAATATGAATGCACAATATGAATAAGGCAAGGCACAAAGTAAAGAGAGAGATAGAGAGAGCCAATGGATCAAGCGCACGCAGACAAGATATGTTATCGAGGTTCGAGCACCCAGCTCTACATCCCCGCCTTCGACACACGAAGGATTTCCACTAGCTCGTCCACTTAGGACCCTTTACAAGGAGTACCCAACTTCTCTCTTTACAACCTCCTCCCTGAGGCACAAATCCAAGCCAACCAACACAACCTCCTCCTTGAGGCAAACTCCAACAATCACAACCTCCTCCTTGAGGCAAATTCCAAACCAATACAACAAACTCCCAATCACCAACCAATACAAGGATCACCTCTCAACTAGAGGGATACAACCCAAAGCACAAAGCTAAAAAAGATTGGGTTACAACTTGTGGTCACAACAACAACCACAAACAACTTCTTCTTCCACACAATAACCTATAGATATAGATAGTAGATTTTTGCTCAAGTGTGGAGAAAACCAAAGGAATGGAAATCAGAAATCACAAAGAAAATCCTTGGAAAAATCAAGAAATCAAGATAGAATAGTTCAATCAAAATTCTTTCCCAAAACCCCTTTCTTTGATTTTCCAAACCCTAATGAAAACACCAAATGGATTGTACAATTCAAGCTCAAAAACTTCTTTTGATTGCTTTGAAAACACCAGAGAATCAGCAAAATTCACACAAAAAATCTTAGAGAAAACTCTCTCAAATGGGGTATTTATAGGCAATTACAGAAAATAGCCGTTTACAGAACTTTTGCCAGAAATAGCCTTCCGGTCGACCGGGACGGTCGACCGCCCAACGGTCAAATTTAGAACCGTTGTGGCTACCGGTCGACCGCCTCGGTCGACCGAAAATACCTGAGAGCAAACAGCTCTCTGTCGGTCGACCGCTGCTCGGTCGACCGGATGCAGTGTCAGCCTGCGTGCACGTATCCGTGCACGTCAGTCGACCGGAACGGTCGACTGGCTTCTTTGGTGCGGTCGACCGTACCAGTCGACCGGCCAAGCCTGGCAGACAAAAATCAGTCTGAAATCTGGGGAAAAAATATTATAATAAATCCCACAAAATCTCTAAAATTCCACAAAAATAGTTTCATCATTTTATATTGAAATACAAACTTGTGTTAAAAATCCTAACACAAATTTCAAACATATTTGACTATTTTTGTGTCATAGAAATTTTGCCAAAAACCAAAAACGTATTTTCTAAAACCTTGTATTTTGAATAGAAACTACACATTGTCTAAAACTTATCCATGATACAAAATATATATATTTAAACACTTTGAAGCATATTGTATATGAATAGAAATTCAATATACAAGAAACATATATATATCATGATTTTTGTCATTAAGTCCAAAAATATGTTTTGTTGTAAATACCAAAACATAAAACACATGGAATAGATTATCAAACAAAGTTTGTCTAAACAATTGAAGCATGCATGTATATAGAACAAATCTAATATACATAAACCATGTAAACTTGTTTTGATAAAAAATCTATTCATGAAAACCAAGATCGGTTAAACCTAAAACCGAAAATCAAAACATGAAAGGTGTGTGTTGTGAACTTGAGCTTATCATACTATTCTAATCTTTAAATTAGGATCTAAACCCAAACTAAAACTATGGATACCTGAGTCTTCTTGTAGAGCGCAATCTCCAAGCTAGAGCGCAATCTCCAAGTAGGCTCGATCCAAAAACTCTTGATTCACCGAGCAAGTGCAATGTATGATCTTTGATGCGCGGGCTCTTGAATCAACATGTGCAAGCTTCCAATACATCTTGTTGAAGCTAAACACCAACTAATATCTTGATTAATAAACTGAAACTAAAATCACAAGATAATTAGTACACATAACTACATGAGTTAATCATCATCAAAACTAGAGTGAAAGGCCTTTGGGCCAACAATCTCCCCCTTTTTGATGATGACAAAACTCATGGAGTTATATATGCATGGATTAAAGTAAAGCTTCAAAGAAGCTCCCCCTTAACTCATGCATAGGAATAAACAAACAATAAGATGCATATAAACAGGGTATATAAACAGGGTTCTTGAAACAAAATGAATATGCATATGAAACATGCTATTGATTTCAATTCTAACAAAACAACTAAATTACCAAACATGCTCTTGATACCAATGGATACTAATAAAAACAAAACTCATAATGCTCTTGATACCAATACCAATGGAGATGAAATGAACATAAAACTGAAAACTCATGCATATCAACTCCAATAAATCTTCTCCCCCTTTTTGTCAATCATCAACAAAGGGGTAAAAACAAAAAGATATGAATTCTTCTCCCCTAAATATATGAAACAAAATAAAAACAAACTACTTCAAGGGGTGAAACAAAAATGATACCAATTAAAAAAAAATGTCAAAGAAGTGCATTATGATATCAATAGAAAGTGATCATAAAAACATTTAAGAAATGCCTACCAATTACCAATTGAAAGTAAGAGGGGCATTGAAAACAAATATGATCCCAATTGAAATTAAAACATATTGAAAATAAAACACATGATACCAATGAAAACACATTGATACCAATTGAAGATATATATCTTTATAAGCATATGATACCAATTAAAAATCAATAATCATTCTTAATCAATTTTTTTTTTTTCATAAAGTTAGGGAGTGGGAAACAAAAACCAAAGGTAAACTAAATACCAATGAAAAATTGAAATGTGAGTTTTCTCCCCCTTTATGAAATACCAACTAAACATATGCTTAAGCTAGAAATAATATACCAATTGAAGACTAAGTCAATTGAAATAATGTTAAAGCTCAAGCTTAGCATAAGCAAGATAATGATAATGCTTGTATAAAGAAACCAATTGAAAATTGAATCAATTGAAAATGATGGTCATTAAAAAATCAAGCTTATCATAAACAAAATTTGTGATATCTTGAAGCACAAATAAATCATCTATATATGTATGAAAGAAATAGATACCAATTGAAATTGATACTATATGAAGTGTAAGCATACATATATAAAACAAAAACATATATGAGTATACAAAAGGATGTCAAGATTGATACCAATTGAAACAACAATAAGATCAAGTGTATATCTCATATCACTACCACCCAATCATGTGCAAGTTTAAAATGATTTTCATTATAAAGCATACATGAACATGATCTCCATCCAACCACCCTTAGATGGTAGGGGTTTCAAAAATAGGTTTGAAAATGTAGTATGTTTGAAAATCTCTACCAAGGAAGAATATCATAACTAGTTATATGAATCAACTAGTATGAGATCCAAAAAAAATTTTCATGAAGACACATGTAAACCACATGGCACTAAAACACTCAAATCCATATAGCATAACTTGTACTCATGAAAACTAAGTCATGAGAAACATAAATAGAGTGAGTGTACAAGTGTTGTGAGAAACATATTAACATGAAAATGGACAATCAAGCTCAATTGAAATTCCTTTAAAATATAAACATATGAAACTAAATTTCATTACTAAAGGAAATCTCCTAAAAACATGAAAATCTAAACTCTTCATTAAAAGTCAATTTATACTTCAAGGTATATGTATGTTTAGACAAAGTAAAAGTATACATACATATCCCTAAACACAATTGAGTCCAAAATATAGATTTGCATGAAAAGCAAATGACTCAAGGGGCATACATGTATATCTTAAGGTTTGGCAAAATAGACATATACATGAAGTGAAAAACACTTTATCATAGAAAACACATGATCATAAAACATATCAAAAATGAGGAATACATGTTTGAATGCATGAATCATCAAAATTAGACTATACTAGCACATCTAATGAGTACAAATAGGCATCCAAGCACAAACATATATAAAGATTTATTTGTGGCCCATTCTATGTACAAGTATAACTCCTAGTTTTCATGAAAACTAACATCTAAGCATATATTCAAATCATAAAGCATAAAACAAGTCATAAATCAACAATTATTCTAAAATGATCCTTATGTAAATTCATATGCTATAAGAATCAAGATATACATAATATCAAAACAATTGTGAAAACACAAAATATGGAATCATATAAACAATGGTGATCACAAATTGCAATACATGTATAGCAATGAACATACTAATCAAACATGAATCATTGAAACACGAAATCATAGAATCATGAATATCATATGATCATTGTGCATATGCATGTACATTAGATCTAAAGCATACATGTTAGTTTAAACAAGGTGAGACACTAAATGTAGATTCCAAAATGAAGCATGGGTGCTCAAGTAGCTAAACATGTACAACTTAAATATAATGGCACAAGCATAATGGACAATAAAATACAACATGCTATAAAAAAAAATGAAAAGCATGTAAACACTAAATGGAGTAAGGGATTGTTACCCAAAACCAAAGGGGCAACTCTCCATGTCTCCAAAACACGATGGTCCTCCCACCAAATCTCCTTGAGAGTGAAGCATCCAAATGGTTCTCCTTTTAGCTTAGAATGCATCCACCTCAAGGCACCAATACCCTCACGTGACGCGAGAGCTCCCACCTACATCAAAAATCAAAGAGGTGGATCTTGGTACCCATTTCTTTGTGGGTCCACGGGGGTAGTATCTTTTCTAACCCAAACATGATTAGTTGCTAAATTTTTCATGATAAATGCGATCATAACAAAATCTAGCAGGTGGCCTTTTCGACCACAATGTGTACATGTGTACACGTGAGCATACATATGATGGTGGTGATCATGAAAAGCATGTGTATGCCTAGATGGTGTGCATGCAAGGTTGGAACTTGTTTCATGCGAACCAAGGTTTCCAATCGTGTGTGATTCATGGCACAATGGCTCAAAGTGGAGCCCAAACTATCAACACTTTTCTTCAAAACAAGTATATCATTTTCAATGTTAGAAGATAAAGTGGAGCATGCAATAGGTGTGCTAGAACATGAAGCAACATTAGCATGGCAACATCATCTCTTTTTGCAAAGATTCATTTTTAGACAAACCAAATCAATTCTTTAGTAATAGAATCAATTTTATTTTTCAAAGTAAGGTTTTCTTTGAAAACACAATCCAATCTTGAGGATAAAATCTCATTGTGTTCTACAAACATCATCAAAATCATTTTTGTTTTTCAAATCTTCAATCTCTTTAAGTGCAAGTTCAAGTTGAGATTGTAGTGAGTCACGTTCACTAGTGATCTCTTCTTTCTCTTGCAAATCAATTCAAAATTAGAACATAAATCTTTTAATTCATTTTTCAAACAAGATTATTCTCTTTCAACAAATTATGTTTTTCTAAGAATTTTTCAAGCTTAGAAGCAAGTTCAACATTTAAATTTTGAACCTCAAACATCCATGGCAATAAGAGTTAGAGCTATCATGTATTTGAGAGTCCGATTGTACCTCATGGGAGTCATTCCCATATGCCATGAAACAAGGCTCTTCGGATACATCTCTCCTAGATCTCCTCATATTGTTGATGATCCTTGGAAGCTCCGGAGATGTCAAGACGCTCCAAACTGCAAAAGCCGAGTTAAAACTATCAAAATAAGTAAGAGATTATTATCAAAAGATGCTCTAAGTGTTTGAAGTGCAAGTGCATTGGCCTTCTTATGCTTGCTACTATTTGGGAGGATTCTATGGTAATGGCTTGATAAACTAGATGACCTAGTGTTTTTAAATGCCTAGTCATGTCCACCTTCCAAGCATCAAGTCTAAAATGGTCAAACATAGGAGGGCTAGCCATGAGTGCAAACTAGTATAGTGCAAATAAAAATGCAAGTGAAGATTAGCAAACCAAGATCACTCCTAGGTGGTTAAACCTAAATATCAGGAGCACTAGCTCTGATACCAATTGAAAGTCACCTAGAGGAGGGTGAATAGGTGACAATGCTAATCTATGAACTAAATGCGGAATTTAATAACTTAATGCAAATTACACTCAAGTGTGATCAACAAATGATTCACACACAACCAAGCCAAGCAAATATGAATGCACAATATGAATAAGGCAAGGCACAAAGTAAAGAGAGAGATAGAGAGAGCCAATGGATCAAGCGCAGACAACAAGATATGTTATCGAGGTTCGAGCACCCAGCTCTACATCCCCGCCTTCGACAACACGAAGGATTTCCACTAGCTCGTCCACTTAGGACCCTTTACAAGGAGTACCCAACTCCTCTCTTTACAACCTCCTCCCTGAGGCACAAATCCAAGCCAACCAACACAACCTCCTCCTTGAGGCAAACTCCAACAATCACAACCTCCTCCTTGAGGCAAATTCCAAACCAATACAACAAACTCCCATCACCACCAATACAAGGATCACCTCTCAACTAGAGGGATACAACCCAAAGCACAAAGCTAAGAAAAGATTGGGTTACAACTTGGTGGTCACAACAACAACCACAAACACTTCTTCTTCCACACAAATAACCTATAGATATAGATAGTAGATTTTTGCTCAAGTGTGGAGAAAACCAAAGGAATGGATCAGAAATCACAAAGAAAATCCTTGGGAAAAATCAAGAAATCAAGATAGAATAGTTCAATCAAATTCTTTCCCAAAACCCTTTCTTTGATTTTCCAAACCCTAATGAAACACCAAATGGATTGTACAATTCAAGCTCAAAACTTCTTTTGATTGCTTTGAAAACACCAGAGAATCAGCAAAAATTCACACAAAAAATCTTAGAGAAAACCTCTTTCAAATGGGGTATTTATAGGCAATTATAGAAAATAGCCGTTTACAGAACTTTTGCCAGAAATAGCCTTCCGGTCGACCGGGACGGTCGACCGCCCAACGGTCAAATTTAGAACCGTTGTGGCTACCGGTCGACCGCCTCGGTCGACCGAAAATACCTGAGAGCAAACAGCTCTCTGTCGGTCGACCGCTTCGGTCGACCGGATGCAGTGTCAGCCTGCGTGCACGTATCCGTGCACGTCAGTCGACCGGAAACGGTCGACTGGCTTCTTTGGTGCGGTCGACCGTACCAGTCGACCGGCCAAGCCTGGCAGACAAAATCAGGTCTGAAATCTGGGGAAAAAATATTATAATAAATCCCACAAAATCTCTAAAATTCCACAAAAATAGTTTTATCATTTTATATTGAAATACAAACTTGTGTTAAAAATCCTAACACAAATTTCAAACATATTTGACTATTTTTGTGTCATAGAAATTTTGCCAAAAACCAAAACCGTATTTTCTAAAACCTTGTATTTTGAATAGAAAATACACATTGTCTAAAACTTATCCATGATACAAAAATATGATATTTAAACACTTTGAAGCATATTGTATATGAATAGAAATTCAATATACAAGAAACATATATATATCATGATTTTTTGTCATTAAGTCCCAAAAATATGTTTTGTTGTAAATACCAAAACATAAACACATGGAATAGATTATCAAACAAAGTTTGTCTAAACAATTGAAGCATGCATGTATATAGAACAAATCTAATATACATAAACCATGTAAACTTGTTTTGATAAAAAATCTATTCATGAAAACCAAGATCGGTTAAACCTAAAACCGAAAATCAAAACATGAAAGGTGTGTGTTGTGAACTTGAGCTTATCATACTATTCTAATCTTTACAATTAGGATCTAAACCCAAACTAAAACTATGGATACATGAGTCTTCTTGTAGAGCGCAATCTCCAAGCTAGAGCGCAATCTCCAAGTAGGCTCGATCCAAAAACTCTTGATTCACCGAGCAAGTGCAATGTATGATCTTTGATGCGCGGGCTCTTGAATCAACATGTGCAAGCTTCCAATACATCTTGTTGAAGCTAAACACTAACTAATATCTTGATTAATAAACTAAAACTAAAATCACAAGATAATTTAGTACACATAACTACATGAGTTAATCATCATCAAAACGAGTGAAGGCCTTTGGGCCAACAGGGAAGGCTCATGCTAAAAGGATGAGTCAATTGGAGGAACGCCTCAATGCCCTTGCCAGTCGCAAAGACCTCCAAGAAGCTGGAGTGGTCCAGCCCTATCCAGCTGAATGGGATTTAGTCCCGTACCCTCCCAAGTTCAAGGCTCCAACCCTCCAAGCCTTTGATGGGAAGGGGTCCCCTAATCAGCACATCTACTACTTCAAATCCAAACCGGGAATGTAGTAGATAATGACGCCATCCTGGCGCGACTGTTCATCGGCACCCTGAAAGGGTTGGCCTTTGAGTGGTTCATGAAACTCCCGGAAGGTTTCTATCAAGAACTGGGGCGACTTGGAGAAGCTGTTCTTAACAACGCTTCTTCGAAGATGACTCCGAGGTCACAATGCCCACCCTGTTAGCTACGAGACAGCGAAAGGGAGAGTCCGTCAAATCTTTCGTGGAAAGATTTCGGAACGTGGCACTCCGGTGTCCAGCGGTATGACCCAGGCCACCCTGGTGGAAACATGCCGCCACAACCTCCAAACCTCACTCCTTGCTCAAATAGGAGTTGCTGAAAGCCGCACCTGAAAACAATTAGTCCACAAGGTGAACAGGCTGAGGAGATTGTTGCCCGCGTCAGGGCAGAAAAAGGCAAGCCGCGGCCAGAGAGGTCAACTAGGCGAGCGCCAGACACCCTCTCTCCAGACAAAGCGGAAGGATAATTTGGCGACGGAGACCAAATCTCCTACCAAACCTCAACCAGCCAAGGCGAGTGGCTCTTCAAGCCAACCCCGCGCCAACAAGTAGTATTCCTTCAAGGAGGAACATGTCGATTCGCTCTTCAAGCTACTCAACAAGAGCAACCCGACTGAAACTCCCTGAGGCCAGGCGCCCTCAGGAAGTCGGCAAGACTGACAACCCCAACTACTGCTTGTACCACAGGATGTTGGGACACCCTACCAAAAGCTGCTACGTCTTCAAGGATATCCTTCAGGCTCTGATTGACGCGGAGGTGTTAAAACTCCGACCAGAACAGAAGGAGGTGACAGCCAACATGACGTTGGTTCTCCAGTTCGGGAGACAACCTCCAACGCCTGTGGGGGTAGCTCCTATCCCAAGAGGAGAGCTGAGAGTGGTCACACAGACCCTCACCAGCAGCAGGAGAAGGGCTTGGTACCCGTCCCTACGCCTCAAGGGGAAATCATGTGGGTCCACCCTGACCTAGTGGACAGCCAGCAGTGGACTACTGTAACCAACAGGAAGTCCAAAGGCAAGGCAAAGCTTCGTCCTGCCATGTGGTATGTGCTTCCTCCCGAAAGCAGAGGATGATGTTCCCTCACTGACTGATTCAGAAGAGGAAACAATAATCTTGGCCGCAGAGCCCGACCAACCAATGACGGGACTCGTTCAGGACAGCCCTACTTAAAGCAGTACGGCGAAGTGGCGACAAACCTCCACAACCGGCTACAGAGCCAACTAGGCCCTCCACGAAGCCACCAGTGGAGAAACAAAAGAGACTCGATTCTCTCGAGCTCTTCAAAAGGGTATAGCGGAAGGATCCACAACGCCTTACCGCTTTGATGTCTTGGCTCAATTGGCCAACATCCCGGCGCGGATCACCCTGTATGAGCTTCTAAGACCATCAAAGTCGACCCGGGAGGCTCTACAAGAAGCTCTGGCAAATGCTGAGGTCTTTATGACCCAGGTGCCAAAGAAGGAAGATGTAGAGAATTGTCTCCACACCTCCCAGAATGCTCTCTGCATTACCTTTACGGCAGATGATATGCAGGTTAAAGGGAAGTATGATCGACCCCTGTACTTTACAGGTTATATCGGATCATCTGAGGTGAACCACATTCAGGTAGATCCAGGGTCCGCATTGAGCATCATGCCTCGCCGAGTCATGCAACACCTCGGCATCCCTACCCACCGTTTGAGCCCTACACAGACGACCATCTACGGGTTCAATGCCAACGGCACCCGTCCGATGGGGAAGATCAAGCTCAAGTGCCAGATTGGGAGCCTCAAGTCAGAGGTAACGTGCTACGTCATCGATGCCGACACTTCCTACAATCTGCTGCTGGGACGACCATGGATCCACCGCAATTCCATCGTTCCCTCCACTCTTCACCAAGTCATGAAATACATTGACGCGAGTGGGAAAGTGCAAACGTTGGTTGCCGAAAGGTATCCGTTTAAGGGGGTCGAAAATTATTTCACGGACTCCCTCCTATATCAGGATCCGGTGGATGAAACCCCGCAACTGGAAGTGCCAGACTCTGGTAATGAGGCTGACACTGAGCCCGAGCAAGAAGAGTGCCTGTGGAAGTTGGAACCACTTGTAAAGAGCACTAATAAGCTCGATGTTGATAATACCACCGGCGATGCAGGCGGTTGGTATATTAATGAGAATTTAGACTTTGAGTACTTTTCTGCGTGTGCATCCGATTCAATACCGTCGGATACTAGTACCGACGTAGACGATGACATCTAGTCGGCGATGGATGCTTTGACATCATTGCATGTACCAGTATAAATCATCTTTCGGGACATACCAGGATAATGGTGATGCGCAGGAATCTATATTCATGGTTCCGACAAGACGAAAAGGCCAAAAACAATCCTTTTCGGGCGAATGACGACTGAACCAACGCCCCGCGAAGAATCGGAAAGTGAGGAGGAATCCCCTCAGCTCAGTCATTATGAACCAAAAGCGCTCAAAATGATGAAATGCATGGGGTATGATCTAACCAACAGACCCGGGTTGAACTTCGGCAAAGGAAGGAGAACGCTACTTCGATCCTTTGTGCCGAAAGGAAGGCCCCCGATTATTATCATCGGACGCGCCGGGGGTTGGGCTATGTATCAACTCCGGTCCCATCAGCCTCCGATTCTCAAGAATCGTCGAGCAACGATTACTCTTCAGACACATCATCTTGGGAGTCAGATGTCAGTGTCGGCAACATCTTCAAGGAACTTTCAGTGAACATGGTTTTCGACAAGCCACCTAGAAGATGGAAATGAAGAAATGATCCAAGCTGATACAGATCCTTGGATCAAACATTTAAAATGCTCTTTGGGATACCCGCTTCGAACAGCATGAGCCACCCACAGAAGACAAGGTTGTTCAGATTAACCTAGGAGATAAGGTTAACCCTAAGCCCATCTTCATAAGTGATGGCCTGTCACCTTCAGAGAAGAAGGATCTAATATCCCTCGTACAAGAGTATATAGACGTCTTCGCCTGGAATTATGAGGACATGCCAGGACTTGATCCTCAAGTGGCCATGCACCCGCCTCAACATCAATCCGGACGTAAAGCCTGTCAAACAACAACAGCGACGGTTTCGCCCAGAAATAATGGAGGCAATTCAATCAGAAGTCAGAAAACTTATTGATTCTGGCTTCATCAGGGAAAGAACAACATCCCGACTGGGTAGCCAACATCGTCCCCGTTTCCAAGAAGAACGGGAAGATCAGGATCTGCATCGACTTCCGCAATCTAAACGAGGCTTGCCCCAAAGACGAATTCCCATTGCCAATCACAGATGTTATGATTGACAATACTTGTGGATTCGAACGAATGTCCTTCATGGACGGATTCTCAGGATACAATCAATCAAAATGTATCCTGATGATGAAAAGCATACCTCCTTCAGGACTCCTCTAGGGGTATATTGCTATACTGTCATGCCTTTTGGACTGAGAAGAATGCGGGGGCAACCTACCAAAGGGCCACGAATGCCATTTTCCATCAGCAAATGCGCAAAACGGTGGAATGTTATGTCGATGACATTGCGGTGAAAAGTCGCATTAAAGGAGATCACATAGCCGATCTGAAGGTGGTCTTCGACATCATGCGGGCTCATCAATTGAAGATGAACCCCACCAAGTCCTTCCTGGGGGTAGCCAGTGGCAAATTCCTAGGATTTGTTGTGACTTCCACAGGAATCCATTTGGATCCAGAGAAAGTCCGCGCTATCCAAGAGATGCAACCCCCGAGAAACCTCAAGGAACTCAGGGTTTACAGGGTCGATTGGCGTACATCCGCAGGTTCATCTCAAACCTCTCTGGAAGATGCCAACCTTTCGCTAAGTTGATGAAGAAGGGTGGTCTCGTTCATTTGGGATGATGCTTGCCAACAAGCGTTTGAAGAAATCAAACAATACCTCACCCAACCACCAGTCCTTGCAGCCCCGGTGTCCGGAAAGCCTTTCCTGGTGTACGTCCGGGCAATGGACCATTCTTTGGGAGCTCTACTAGCTCAGAATGATGAAGAAGGACGAGAACAGGCAATCTACTATCTGAGTAGAACAATGATCGGAGCCGAACATCGGTACACCCGATCGAGAAGGAATGTTTGGCACTAGTGTTCGCCATTCAGAAAATGCGACACTATCTGGTAGGCCAGACTATGAATGTCATATCAAAAGTCAACCCCCTGAGGTTACTTATGACAAAGCCTTCTTCACTAAATGGCCGGCTGGCAAAATGGGCCATGTTACTATCCCAGTATGATATGCACTTTCTGCCGCAGAAAGCCATTAAGGGACAAGCGGTGGCAGACTTCCTAGCTGAACACCCAGATCCGAGGGCAGCCAAAGTCTACGAGGATCTCTCAGACGAAGTGGCCGCGGTCTACCTGACTCAGACATCGTTCGAAAGTCAAGTGTGGCAACTTTTCTTCGACGGTGCATCAAGGACAAACCCCAAGGGACAACGTAGTGGCAGGGGTAGGAGTAGTACTTGTCTCCCCACAAAAATTATGTGATCCCCAGAGCTGTCTCGCTAACGGAGCCTTGTTCCAACAATGTGGCGGAGTACAATGCTCTATTGATCGGGATGCAGCTCGCCGATGAGATTGGCGTTAAAAATCTCGAGGCATACGGTGACTCTAAACTCATCGTCAGCCAAATTCGCGGGGAGTACGAAGTCAGACATGAAGACTTAGTACCCTATTACAACGCAACTATCCGTCTGGCCGAAGGGTTTGCTAACTTTTACATCGACCATGTACCCGCGCAGGCAAAATGCGCACGCCGATGCACTCGCTTCCCTTGCAGCCTCCCTAGCTCTTCCAGCTGGAGCAATGGAGAAAATATTCGTCTACAGCCACGACTTGCATTGCCCGAAAAATACTCTCGAGGACTATCAGGAGTCAAAGGGAGATTGTCGAGGCAAAGAAGTACTGGAATTGTCGGCCGGTCCAGAGCTTAAAGACTGGCGATTTCCCTACATCGACTATGTCTTGTACGGCATCCTGCCTGAGGACAGCCAAAGAAGCGGCTGCTATTCGAAGGAAAGCCCCTAAGTTTTACTATAATGCGATTACACGAACATTGTATCGTCGGTCGCATGACGGGATCTTGCTCCGGTGCCTCTCACCAAAGGAGGCTCAAGAGGTATTGAAAGAGGCCCACGACGGTACGTGCGGAGCCCATCACCTGGCCCAAACTGGCACATCGACTCCAAAGATTGGGTTACTATTGGCCCAAGATGGTTGCCGACGCCGTCGCCTATGCCAAAAGATGTCACGCTTGCCAAATACATGGGATTTTATCCATCCAGCACCAGGGTACCTCCACTCTACGACCTCTACATGGCCATTTGAAATGTGGGGATGGATGTGGTTGGTCCTATCAGCCCCCTCATCCAAGGGACATCGGTTCATTTTAGCAATAACCGATTATTTCTCCAAATGGGCCGAAGCATCCCTTTGAAGGAGTCAAGTCGTCCAACGTGATCAAGTTCGTAAAACATCACGTTATTTACCGTTTCGGTGTACCTCGGCGGATTGTCCATGACAATGGACCCCAGTTCATCAGCCAGGCATTCCAGAGATTCTGCGCTAAGTTCAGAATCCAGAGTGTGTCTTCAACGGCATATTATCCTGCCGCTAACGGCTCGCAGAAGCTTTCAACAAGACCATTGGTAGCTTCTCAAAAGTTCGTCTCGAAAAGTCAACGGGACTGGGACGACAAACTAGGCGAATGCTTATGGGCCTATCGCACAACTGTGCGAACCCCACTAAAGCTACGCCATTTTCTTTGGTATACGGGTGTGAAGCCGTGTTCCCACTAGAAATCCAAATTCCATCTCTACGCTTGCCTTGACAGCGGAGATGACAACAGAGGAGAAGCATCGACAGCGACTCCAGGAACTAGAGAGCCTTAGATGATAAACGTCTGCAGGCCCAACAACAAATCGAGCTCTACCAAGCTCGTATTACCAGAGCCTTCAACAGAAGTTAAAGTGCGAACTTTCAAAAAGGGCGATCTGTCTTAGCCGTCAGAAGACCCATGGTGATGACGCACAAAACAAAGGAAAATTCCAACCCAAATGGAAGGGAAACAAAAAAAAATGACCATTTGTGGTAGAGTCAGTCTCCTCGAATGGATCATATCGCCTCATAACCTCGAATGGCGATACACTTATGATGCCAATCAATGGCAGATTCCTGAAGAAGTACTATCCTTAGATGGTATTCTTCCGCTGATCAAGTTAAAAATACACCTCTGATCAAAACAAGAAGAGCTTCTTCATTAATATCCGCGCCTCCGACGGCTAAGGATAGAGGAAAATGTTGGCTTTTAAGTCCAACATAAGTCTTCGACAACTCATCATGCTGAGGGGATAGCATGGCTAGCCCAACTCAAACGGTAGTTGGTAAAGGCACCTCAAACCCGTTGACAGCTGAGGATTTGCTAAAATCCTAAGGGACACGTTCCCATTTGATCCGACGCCTCCGACGGCTAAGGATAGAGGAAAATGTTGGCTTTTAAGCCCAACATAAGTCTTCGACACTCATCATGCTGAGGGGAATAGCATGGCTAGCCTAACTCAAACGGTAGTTGGTAAAGGCACCTCAAATCCGTTGATAGCTGGGGGTTTGCTAAAAATCCTAAATGGACTTGATTCCACTCTTTCCTCCAAAATCCCTTACCAATTCTCATCTACAGAATGGTAGGACCACAAAAAAAAACACACATCGTTGCCAAGTTAACACCATACCTCTGGTAATGGAACCCCTTGTAGAGTACAAATCTTTGCTTGTCAACTCTACATTTTGCCAAGTTAACACTACACCTCTGGCACTTCAAATCTCACTTGTCAATTCTCATCCATAGAATGACAGGTCCTCAAACTGTTTTTTCTCGCTCAAGCCAATTCTTGTCAAGTTAATATCACACCTCTGACAAAACTACTGTTTAAGTTAACATTATACCTCTAAGCAGTACGTCAAGTTCTGCCAGGTTTAATATTACACCTCTGACAGTCACTTTTCTTCAGTCTTCCACATCGAAGCTGAAATGAATGATGCCAAGTTAACACTACACCTCTAGCATCTGAGTCATCGCTAAGTTCAACAATACACCTATGGCCATGACCTTTCCTCGACTTCCTTGTCCAAGTCGAGATGACCAATGCTAAGTTCACATTACACCTCTAGCATTACCTCACTGTTAAGTTAAACATCACACCTATGGCAGTGACGTTCTCAGTTTTTTCCTAAACAAAACTGAAATAATTTTGAGTCAAGTTAATATCACACCTCTGACTCGCATCCTTGTCAAGTTAACATTACACTTCCGACAAGACCACTTTCAACCCGTCAAGTTAATATCACACCTCTGATGGTAACAAACCTTCCTAGACTCTCCACGAGTCTAATCTCACTTGTTATTCTCTTCAATAGAATAACAGGTCCACCTAAAAATACTGTTAGGTTAATATTACACCAATTAACAGTGTTTTCATCAAATCCCCCAGCTGAACTCGATTAAGTTACTCTAAACCTCTGATCAGAGCTTACCCTCCCTGGGGGTACCAATTCTACTTGTCACTTTCTCTTATAAAGTGGCAGGCCCACCAAAGATTATTTCATCTCTGTCAGTTAATATTACACCTCTGACAGTACTGTGAAAGTTCCTGAAATAGGATCTTTCCCTCCAAAGTTTTACTTGTTGAGATTATCATCATAATTTTGATAAAGCCAGAGATTCTTTGCTTCTATGGGTCTAAGAAACAAATTCAAGACAATGAAAGAGGCAAAAAGAAATGTCACTTTTATTTATTTCCAAACATATGAAAGTGATACAAAACGCTCTCTTATACAATAAAATTGAGTGTTACAATTAAGGAGTACGAAGAAGTCCCTCTCTCTCTCTCTCTCTTAGAGGTTGCACTCACTCCTTATAAGCCGCGTCTGACTCCAAGTGCGCGATGTTTTGTGGCTACAATAGAAGCTGGTTACACCACGATGCATGATGTAAGCATCGAAAGTGCCCTAGCTGACTAAGCTAAGAGCATGGTGTTCTTGAGGTCTGGTGGCAGCAGAAAGTCCTGCAACCCTTCGTTCAGGAGCGTCTCCTTCCCTAGCATGCCATCCAACGGACATGGACTGTCCTTGATGTGACTTCTGGAGTGGGAGAGGAAGATGATCTCGTCCGCCACCAACAACCGCCGGAGCCCTCATCGCCGTCATGCATAGCCTGACCATCTCTTGCCAGCAGGCATGAATGGCGAAGCAGATCTGAAGAGACCTTGGCGAGGGTTGGGTCCTCGTCAGAGATGTAATATACTCTCTTATAGGTGACGAGGACCATAATATACTCTCTTATAGGTGAACATCGAACAAGTTCGCCCGGCCAAAGCATCCTTCCAGGGGCC